>JAJTTS010000002.1:1752429-1838281 GCA_036971165.1 Arthrobotrys iridis | reverse complement strand
TCCCTTCTCCTGCCCGTCCGTTGGAGGAAGTGAGGTGTCGTGGTGGTGTCGTGGGGCGGGTGTGTGTGGGTTAGGATCGTGCATGACACACACGGACAGGACAGGGACAGGACAGGACAGGACAGAACCGGCCCTGAACGATGTCATACCATGTAACATTCTTGACAATCATCTTGACCCCATCGAAAAGGGTAAAAAAAAGAAGAAGGAATGGAGCAGGATACAGGCTCGTGTTCGAGATCACCCGGGGGCGATTCGAACAAGAGCGCTCACGTCCTCAAAGCAAGCATCTGAGGGGAATAAAACAAAGAAAAGAATGCTGGTTTAGTACATAACTGGGCAAAAGTTGGAAAAGTCCGGGGTATCCGATTCATTGTTATATAAGACCGGACCCTCCCTTTTCCCCGGCATTCTGGTGTATACATTACCTATATAGCTATATAACTTGAGTACACGCTAACAGACTCTGGCTTGGTACCTGAAATCCGAACGGACTCTGTCTGATACGAATTACATTAATTGATCAATTGATTGATCGAGGTTTTTCTATTTATAACTACCTTTTTCTGTTTTATTTTATTTTATTTTTCTGTAGGAGAATTCACACACGAGAGAGAGAAGGGGGGGAACTCAATCAATCGTGCAGATATAAAGACAGCTTCTTATACCCTCCTCGGCGGGCAGACCACCTCACAGCCGTCTCACAACCCCGCATTATCACTTAGCCTTCTATAAAAGTATAAACCTATAAATACTCCAACATAACATCACCACCCAACTTCTTCAGCTTCCACAACCTCCAATCCACCAGCAAAACCTATTCTTCATCAAACCTATTCTTCAACAAGATAGAAAATAAAAAATCTCCCAAAATGACCGACGTCACAGCTTCCACCCCCTCTGAACCCCTCATCGATACCTCCCCAATTGTCCCCCCTTCCGCTCCTCACCCACAATTCGAACGCCGCCTCTCCCTCCGTCCGGAACCCCAAGCTCTCGTCGAACGTAACATCCTTCACTCCACCACCACCGTCGCCTCGTCCATCGTCGCCCACAAGGATGAACTCAAACACGCAATGCTAGCCGACAACCTCAAACGCGGCCTCGCAACCCGTCCTGACCGTAAAGAGCTCGAAGAACGTGGCATCCTCCCGGACGAACACGTCGCCCCGGCCATCCTGGGGAAGACCAAGGAGCTGGAGAAGAGCATGTTGACGGACAGCCTGAACACCAAACTCACCCATCGGCCAAAGGTGGAGGAAATCATGGAGAAGGGAATCTTGAGTCGTAAGTTTTACCCTTTCCCTCCCTTCCTTCGTCTGTTTGCATTGCCCTTAGATTTTATTTTTTATTTTTCTTGTGATATGAAAGTCCTCGTGAAAATAATTCGAGGGATTGAGAAACAATTGGCCCTATGATATCATACATACAACGTGCGTGCATTCGCTGACTCGACCATGTGTTGTTCACGCACAAAAAAAAACAGCCGAGGAGGATCCACGAACTCCCCACTAAACAAACACCACGTTCCAAAAAACCAATGTGTCCGCCGAATCATGTGACAAGGAAATATGGCATGGGAAAAACGTGGGTTATGGTGGCATGTTTTTGAAATTTTTTTTAGTCTATTGGTTTTTGCTTGTTGTTTTTCCATTTCGACCCCTCCAATGTTACTACGGAGGACGAAAAAGAGAAAAAAAGATAATGGAATGGCGAGCGATAAGAGAATGGTGAGAAATGAATGGAATGGGGAGGGCAAAAAAATCCCCCAAAGGCGTTAGGAGGAACTATTGAAACCTTGGAAATGTGTCTTCCGTTTTTCTTTTTCTTTTGTTTTCGCTTTAAGCAATTGCTATGGAACTTTATCAAGTCATATTGGAGATGATAAAAAGGAAAGAGAACGAAGAAGAAGAAAGTCAGAGAATGGAATGGAACTCTACAGAATTGAATTGGCATATATATATATATATATATACTTTGTTTCTGAATTTGGACAGCTCGCTGTGATATTCTTACCTGTTCAGCGGTGAATTCATGAAGCAGCCTAGGGTGGGAAACAAATAAAATCAATACTTCAGTGATCAGTTAGTAACTATCTCGATTGGAGTTGAATTGAGGTATTGAGGTATCCTGGCCGCATCATCAAGATATCAAGTTGGAAAAAAAGGTAGACCAGTAGTGACAGGTTGGGGGGGAATACGTGTCGGATTAATATCCCTCGTGCTTCGAATCCCTCAAAAGAGGCATGGACCAGTCTTACAAGCCATCTTTGCGCCTCCCCATCATATTCATCGCTACCTCTCGCAACTTAGAATTTTCTATACCCACCCTGAGCTCCCCCAGGATGTAATACTTTTACGCTGGCAAGCTACCCAGCCTACCAAAGATGAACTTCTATTGCATTTCAAATTTATAACCTTTTTTTCACATGTGGCGGTCTTTTTTAATACTGGTTAAAGATAACCGGGAGGGGGGGATGGGGAACTCGGTGAACGGGCGTCGCTATCACGAAGGGGAACCAGGTGCAAATTTATGTATGTGTTGGATTTGTGTCTTTTTTCCCCCGGCCAGGCAATCTTGAAATCAGTCTTGTACCTGTCTTGAAATGTTAAATCCGTCGCCTGTCTTGGAACAGAGATCTAGATCTAGATCGATCTGCTTTAAAGTACTTAGACCCTTGATCCTAGACTAAACTTAGGCCTAGGTAGTTAAGAGGGTGGGATTTAGAGAAACCATTCGATATTTTGTAGATATCAGGCTTTCTTTTTCTGATAGTTCTGAAAGTCATACCAAATACTTTTTACTTTACTCAAAGAGACAAAAAAGCGATGGAGGTTTTATGGTAACGGTTCGAATTCTCGATAATTCAATGAACGTGAATGGTAGATTTCAATACAATTACCAATTCTCGATCCCAACAGCGTTGGATCCTCACATTAGGAAGAAACCCGGGGTATTAATATATAAATAAAGCACGTAGAAGCCCCCGATGCAAGTAACCCAAGCGGCCAGGTTATAACCACTTATTAAATGACCCCTCTTACAACGATCCAACGGCAAGAAGAAGAAAAAAAAGGTTCAAACATGCCAACAGTGGATATTATTTTGGTTTCTATGAACGCCGTTGTAGGTTTTTTTTTTGTCCGAAGCAAAAAAACGAGGGAAACGTAAACGCTCATTGACAAAAAAAAACAATGAAAACCCTATATATGCCCTTCTGGTCTTTCTAGAGACCTATGCCTTCCCAACAAAAAACACAGAAACAGGGAGATGATATAAAAGAAAGAAAATAGAAAAATAGGAGGCTATCCTATAAACGGCTAGCGAAAATATTGTCAAAAGAGCGTCCCATCCAGGCCGTATCGTCATATCAAAAAAGTGCGTCGCCAAAAAATACTGGCGAAGTATGATAGGCATTCAGTACTTCAGTATAAACCGTATAACCACGCTCCCCCCAAGCGTAAGGCCCCAAGCGTAGAAGAAAAAAAAAATGTATATGTCGTAAGTATATAGTCGTATGAACAAATGGAAGACCAGCCAATAGGGTGAGCGTCAGAGGGCCAGCCGCCGATCGAAGACGTGGGTTGGTTTTAATTGCCGCCACCGCCTCCGAGCAGTACTCGCTCTTCGGCTAATCTTCTCCGCTTGTCGATGATGCTTCTCATCCGTCGTCGTTCTTGGATCAGTTGATCCCAAACGGAGATGAAGCGTACTTGACCTGATCATGAAAAAAAAAGTTAGATTTCCAAGTTGATCGTGATATATATTTGCTTTGGGAACGTACTCTCTGCATCCTCGAATTCAATCTCGAATGTCTTGAACATCGGAAAGTTCTCCTCGTCTTCGGGCGCGAGACCTTTCATATCGAGTCTCATACCACCCTTCTTTCGACCCCCACCCACAACCTTGGCCTTCACACCGTCGCGGGATTTGAACAGAGCGCGGCCAGTATATTTTGTCGGCTCGAATACGAGGGTGTTACCCTTCTTTGATTGGCGAAGAGTAATGTCATCCGTAACTATTCCAACACCATCAGCATCAGAGTGAAACAAAAAGAGCAGAGAAAGAAAAAAAAAGACATACTAAACACGGTGACGAAATCGTTCGATCTTCCCAAGTAAATCATCATCCTCGACCACTTCAGCCGCATGATCTCCGGGTTGGCATGAGTCCGGGACGTTCCCACGGTTACAAAAGATGCAGAATCGTCGATCGTGCGCTTATCAGACGGTGCCGGATGCCAGAGTTGTACTCTCGTATTATCAATGCGTCGGGTTTCCTTAGCTGCGCCCTTCAGGCGTACGAATCGGACGGTTTCGCTATATTTATGCCATTTGTCAGTTTGTGGATCGGTTAAAGATGTTGGGGAGGTGCCGTAAGATTGCCTATCACTAATCACGCTTTCCACGGGTTTGTAGGGCGGGATGCATATGCATACGAACACGCATAAGCAGAAAACCATGTGTGCATTGTGCATATATTTGTGGAATTATTGATTTCGAAAAGCAAGAAAAGACGATGAATGGAATGACGGGCTTACATATCAAGGTAGCAGATCTCCCCCAGAAGTGCGGCTTGGAAATCGAGCATATCGGGAACAGTCCGGAATCTGAAGGCTGGGACCGCAGGGATTTCTCGCTCCGGCATAATGTCGAGTCGACGTGTTTTGTTTACGTCTTCGACCTCGCGAAGCCAGAGGACCGGGCGGGCGATGGGATCGTACCCACTATTTGAACATGTTAACTGCATGGCCATACTCTGGTAAAACTGCTATCCTTACTATTCTGGGACGAGTTCCAGCTCTCGCGACTTGAAATTTTGTGAGTGCGACATTGGGACAGAGGGGTTGTCGAGAACCGTGGTGACGAAGCGGTATACGTTCGTGATCGAATTCCTGTAGACGCGAAGCTCCGACGGATCGAATGGCCCCTCAACACTATTTGAGGATTGAGGTTTTCTGCAGAAACGCTTAGCCCGGGTTCATCAGAGTGTATGGGAAAACTAGATTTACCCTTGATAGATCAGAGCGTCTCCAGGCTTGAGGTTTTCTTCACCTTTGCTATCCCTTGACGCGATGGAAGGCGGCCTTTGGCCACGGATAAGGAGGTCAGTACCCAAAGTGTCAGGTGAAAATGGTGCATCAAGGTAAGGCTGAAATGGCTTGTTAGCAATTTTTGTTTCCACGGGATAGCTCGACAGAAGGTTTACATCTGGAGCGATCGCGAACGAGTTATTTCGCGACGCCCGAGGAAACGGCTCATGGAATTCGATTGTGTGTGACCTGCCCACCGACGAGGATTCTGAGCCTCGGTGTCCCGGAGGGCTGATAATTGTGGTTAAATCTGAATCCCGTCTCAGAGGAGGGCTGAAAGGGCCGTAGTCAGATGCTCTGGAAGAGGGCCCTGCTGACGATTCTCTTCTGTAATTTGACGAACCATGACTTGGTCGTCCGGATTCTGAGGATTGGCCAGTTGAGCCATCTGAATACGAAGAATCCCGCTGCCGCGATAGGCTAGTCTCTCGCGGCGACCGACTTCCGGACTCATACAAGGGCAAAGGCTGATAGCCTGGCGTAATCAAAGGGTGAAGTCCGGTGTTCGATGCTGACCCTGCTGAGCCCGTCGACGATACAGGCCGCCTTGGTATTCTCATGGACCCAGTTCCCGGATATGATAACGTGGCGCCAATCGGCGGACTGTGTGGAGCGAAATCTGCCGATAGGTTTGTGGGCGAGTCTGACGAGCCCCTGCTGCTCAGCGACGGCTGTATCCTCATCCCACTAATGTTTGCGATCTCATCGTATCGCACCTTATCCCTTTCTCTTTCCCTGTAATTGCTGCCTGGTCCACCAGTGTGCGAAATGAAGTATGTTGGGCTGTTTACCGGCGAGCCGTTCTCCTGGCTATCCAGAGTCTGTGTCGAGTTATTCCTCGATGAGCTTCCCGATTGGCTTCGCCCTGTATCTGAAGAATTCGACATCGAGTTCGTTCTGTGAACGCTGTAGAACGCCTGGTTCTTCGAAGGTTTCCGGGTCGGTTTACTCGTGCCTCCCATGTGTATTCCAATTCCCATTCCAATGTACTTCACATCTGGTACGAATACACTCGACTCTTTTTGGTTTGGAATTTGTAGTACTCTCGGCGAGGCTGGTGATACTATTGATTCCTCCTCGGTGTGTTGACTGATAGACATTGTCCTTCTGAACCGGCCTTCTTCATCTGTGATCCCTAGATTGGCCATCTGTTCGGACATAGTCGTGGGCATTTGGTACTGCAATTCCGCTATGGGCTGTACGGGCACGGGCGCTGGCCGCCTGACTTCATGTCCCAGAATCTCGAGCGCTCGATGTCTAGAATGTATGCGCAACATGTGTTGTTAGTGGGTGATACTGCACGCTCCCAACACGCGGGGCAATTGGAGGGAGGGGGGTGAATATAACGACTCCAAACACAGGGCATCTCTTACGGATCCATCGTTCGGTCGAGTATCAGTATATTGTGTATCGATCTACTCTGTTTCTTCATAGCTGCGCTCAACTTCTCCAGCTCTGAAAGGTCATCGCCTGAGATCGCCTCCCAAGGTCGCCCATTCTCATTGTTCTCCCGTATCAGGGCGCCCAGCTCTTCTATCGTTGTTCTGAAGTCCCCAATCCGTGTGACATATTTGTTAACCTGCGCCTGGGTGTTCGTTACGAACAATCCGCTGTCGACGCTGCCTTGTTCATCGAGTAACCTAAGACAGGCGCTGAGGACAAGGAGCCTGTCTCCGCAGACCTGGTAAGCCTGTGATGCACCCTGCGATTCGGCAAAGTTGTTCTTGTACAACCGGAAGCCGAGATGAGCGGTCCTTAGGAAGTCGCTGAAGTCGTAGTCGTGGGAAGCCATGAATGCATCAAAGGGAGAGGAGGGGGAGGAAAGCCCCTCAAGCGGTGGTCCGTAATTCAGTGGCGTCAGCTCGTGTGCTCGATAGCCTGGTCTAGATAACTATCAGAGTCTGTGATCGGTGCCTGGGAGCTATCGATGTCGGAACGATGGAGTTCCGTCGAATAAGAAGAAGGATAGAATGGCCCCAAAAAAATATGGAGAAGAATACGAGATGCAATTACGTATAGTCCGGTTGGAGATCCACTAATTTGAAACGCAGCAACAGCGGCGGGAGACTGGGACCACGAGCGGATAGGGATATCTTTCTAGTTAAGAACGGACGTTTATTCTGCATGTTCGGTCGAGAGAAAAGCCGGTCCCTTTTTGGATCATAGTCCCTTCTTCTTCTGCTTCGCTTCCCCCAGCGAAAGAGGGCGGCGTCCAAGGATCTGTTTTTATTTAGCCACCTCGAATCGGATGGAATGGCGGAAACCTCAAAAGTACGGTGTTATGCCGTTTAGCGCTGCGGCCTGCTACTTGCAACTTGCAACTTCAAAAAACGAAGAAAGAGAATGCACCACCACAGTGCCCAGATCCATTCTGCCCGGAACCAACATTGCGTCTGGGGATGCAAACAAGTCACAGGACCGCGGTGCAAAACGGTGCTGTTCACGAGCGCGTTTGACTAGTAGCATCTGCAACCTGTTCATCTGAGGAGGAAAAATAAAAGCTAACTTGCTGCGGAAAAGTGTCCAAGTGTATGCATATCGGAAGCAACAGTTTCTCATGCCCGTTCAGCCTTGCGTCCCGAGCCTCATGTTGCACTGGCTGGTCTTATTGCTGACTACTTCAGTATCATGACTCTCCCCGACCAAGCTTCCCGACGTCTATTATGCAGGTGGTCGTTTCGGGGATATTGTGCACACAGCTGTCAAAGCTTCAGCTCTCCACCCCTGAGATGACATGATACTCTAAATATTTGAACACATGCATGATTCAAATAGCGCGAGAGGGGTTGGTTGACCTCTCAAAGCAAGTCCTGACAGAAGTATCCGCTTGAAGAAGACCAGGCCTGGCCCCTTGATGGTGGGGTTCAAGGGTTATCGTCGGAATTTGTTATCATCCGCATATCTATAATCGCCTTTCCAAATCCCGGAGCGAAAGAACATCGAATCGAATCAGAAGCCGTGAGCATCAGCAGCAAGCGAATGGCCTTCGCTTGCTTTCGGAATTCAATGGCAAATTTGTAATATTTTTAGTTGTGGGCGGAGGTGTCCTTAAGTCTGGCATATATTATAGAACCTGGCTTAGTATCGCCCAGAGACGCTGCAACTGCAGGGGCCAAGGTAGGCTTAGTTTCGTGCCCGCACCCCCATGTCAAGTGAGCAATTCCCGCCAGATTCCTTGAAATTTCAAAGACGCAACTGTAAACTCAATTTTTACCTGCCCCGACAAAGCTTGCCGGGGAATGCGCAACTCTGCCGTCCTCGTACATCTGCTGTACCTTCGCCCAAACTTGGAACGGGTGGCCAAGGGTATCTAAGAAAAGCGATTCAGCCTCCTCGCTCATTAGACGTCTGACCCCAAAAAATCGAGGGCTCCATTGCAAAGGATGAGCGGCTCTACGTCCAATGCCGGTATAGTCCTGTGCATTTCCCGTTTGATCTAAATATGGGCAATTGTCATTAGTATCAGTAAAATCGTTCAAAATGAGGAACATCTGCTCGAGGTCCCTTTCTAGCCCTCCTTCTTGTCATGTGTTTTATTCCCTCCGATATTCACGTTGGATCCAAGACGATAGCTCGACGCTCCCCAAAACAATAGCGCTATCGCGAACGTTTTAGAAACCAAACCTGTCAGCCCAGAAACATATCGTTATCCCATCCCGATATCCGATCCATTGGCGAGGAATAGTGGGGCCTGATGCGACAACCCGTGAAGCTTACCAACTGTTGAACGACCGGGGCATCCATCTGTTAAATAGCCGCAAGGCGGTTGGTTGCCTGGTCAGACGTCCTCTTTTTTATGTTCTTTCCATCAGCGTTCTGTTGAATTTCTTTTCTTGAATACATTCCTCACCTATCATTCCCTGGTCTTGTGAGAGCTTCCACCGCCTTGCAGGATGACGACGATATACCAACGGACATTCATACCCGAGCCGACCGAGGATGACTACATACCACTCCCCACAAGAGCGCCGAGCGATGCAGCGACGACCCGACAACTAGCGCCAAAAGGACGGGGCGCAGAGGAGAAGTCCGTAACGGAAAGTCAACCGTATCATTATATTATCCCCGAAGGTAAGCAGTAGTCAACCTCTTCGATTTCTAGAGCCTCATCAGTTTGTGCACGTGCTTCCAGCCTCGCCCGTGGAAAGTTTGATTGTTGCGATATAGAGCCGTCTGTTAGAGGGTTCTTCAGCCCTTGCATAACGTTATCCAGAACGTTATCTCAACCTCTCCATCCCTTCGGAATGCAATATATATGCTGACGTTATAAATTCCCCGTAGACCGAAAGCTCGGGTATATTTCGACAGCGTTATTAATCGTCAACCGTATCATCGGGTCGGGTATATTCGCTACAGTAGATCAGGTCGTGCGCTCAACCGACAGCACCGGTACAGCGCTCTTCTTCTGGATCATTGGGGGAGTTGTTTCCTTATTGTAAGTTTCTACGTCTCGTGAACGGGGATTGGAGTTGGAAACTAACCAAAGCTGTGAAATGTAGAGGGTACGCCGACCGATCAATTGGATTCGAATCTTGGACTTGGAAGCTTACATGGTTTTCGATAGGTTATTTGTATATCTCGAGTTCGGGTTGGCCTTGCCTCGAAGCGGAGGAGAAAAGATATATGTGCGTTGTTTCCGAAACCGTCTATACTTTGCAATGGAAGCCCATGCAAAGGTTATGCAAGGTACTAACCACAGGTTACATGGTGGCTGCAGCTCGAAAGAATAATTACAAAGCCGAAATACTTCGCAACGTAAGGCTGTCTATATTTGGTGATGTTTTTTGATTGGTGGCTAATATGTATTCGCATAGCTGTCTATTCGCATTTCAGTTTATAACATCACAAGTTACCGCAGCTAATGTCGTTCTCTTCACCCAATACATGTTCTTGGCATCGAATGGAGAGGTCCGATTGACAGCACCACTATGGCTAAGAGCATTAACGGGCTTCTTCGTTATCAGTGGCATATGCGCCATCCATGCCTTCCTCCCACGCCTAGGAATCCACTTGGGTAACTTTTTCGGCAGCTTTAAGATCATCATTCTGATGGTCGTCGTCTGCGCCGGGTTCGCTGTACTCGCAAATCCCGACAAAGTGCTAGACAATGGTCAGCCTAGCGGGAATTATAAATACTTCGACGGAGTATGGAATGCTACGACCGTTGACACACCCCCAGAAGTCAAGGCAAGGATCGCATGCGGCGAGGATGCCAATAACGCCCCAGTAGCTTTGGCGCAGGTTATATTTGCATACACTGGCTGGGAGAACGCAAACTACGTCCTTTCTGAAGTCAAGAATCCGACAAAGACGCTCAAATGGTCTGCTCCCATCGCAGTATCGCTTGTCAGCATCCTCTATGTTTTGGCAAATATCGCATATGTATGTTTCTATCAACGGCAGTTACCTAAATTGTGGAAGTTACTAACGGGACCCCGAAAGTTTGCTGCTCTTACAAAACAGGACATGATCCAGGGAACGGCTAACGCTGTTGCCGTCACCTTTTTCAGGAGGATGAAAGTAGCCGATAGTTTCAGCAATATTGCCGTCCCCACCTTTATTGGGCTGTCAGCGTTGGGTAACGTTTTTGCAGCCTCTTTTGCATTTTCTCGAGGTTAGTATAACCAAAATTATCTTGAATAGTTTCAAACAAGATCTAACTTTGAAACACAGCGAAACAAGAACTCGCTAAGGAGGGTGTCCTCCCGTGGTCCAAGTTCTTTGCCAGCGACTGGCCCCGCCAAGCGCCATCTGGTGGTCTCTTCCTCCATTGGATCTTCACCTCGATTTGGGTTCTTGCTCTCGGTCGCTCCGAAAGTGGTTACACCTTCCTAAACACCTTTGCAACCTACAGCAGAACACTGATCAACATCTTCCTGGGCGTCGGTCTACTCTACCTTCAATACCATCCACAATCGACCTGGCGAGAAGAACGTACCAGCTTTCATGTGAAGTGGCCGTTTATTGTAGCATGGACCCTATTCAATTGTTATCTAGTAGTCGCGATGTTTGTGCCAAATTGCGCTATCTCTGGCTTCGGATTGACCAACTACTTTGCGATCCCAGTGACGGGCATCTGCGTGCTTATCGGCGGAGTATTGTATTGGGTTGGATTTGCAAAAGTATTACCGTTGTTTGGATATGCGGTGGAGACGCAAAGGGAGTACCTGGCCGATGGCAGCCAGGTTGTGCGATATATCGTAAGTTCTTAATCTCACGTAAGACTGATTCAGATAACATGGACGCTAATGCACGTCAAACAGCATATAACACGGCGTCACCAAACATTGTCAGGGCAGTTTGTCGAAAATTAAGAAGGTATTGGCCGGAGTTTCGATCATGGCAGAATTTTACATTCCTTAATATTTTAATTTTATGCTTAAATTGGTTATCTTTACGGGCCCTTTCGAGAACTAGTATTTCTGCAAACCCGGCGCAAATGGAAGGAGTTCTTCTTCATGTAAATTTTCTTTTCTTTTTCTTCGTCTTCATTATACCAGAATACATTACCTATAACGCGCTTACTTTGGTCTGAAACGAGATCGTTTCCCTACGATTTTGCATGTATGATAATAAAGCTTATATTCAACTAGCACGAGGCCTTTATGTTACATATTATTGCTATACCAGTCGCTCAAATTGATCATTTGAAGATTGATTAATCAGCGAACACCCGTACCGTCTGTAAATGTGTTGCCATGTTGCAGCTCAAAATGACCTTCTCGTTCGCTCTGAAAAACCGTTGACCTGCATTAGCTTAGGCTCGTCCGCAACCGACATCGGGCGCAATTCGATTGATTCGTTTTTAGCCTGCAAGGTGCTCTCGAATTTCACCGTCTATGTGTCATTCAAGCATCGGGAAGAACTTCATTTCGTCGGTGGTCGCTTCATCCTCTGCTCATCCTGCATTTTCCACTGTAAGAATAACCGATTCGGCGGATATATTGCAAAAAAAGAGTCATTCGTTATAGCCAACCTCTACTTTATCATTGCATCGATTGTAATTATTCCAATTGGCCGACTTTCTAGGCTCAAGTGCCTTATCGCCACCACATCGCTTCATATTCAACTACAATGGCACCGGCAGAAACATATCCTCGCATCAGCGGGATCACAGAGTACGCAGCGACTCCGTCGCCGACCAATGGCGTTGCCAAGGTCAAATTCGCTGTACCGCAGGACTACCTTCTTGCAGATGGCCACCCAGACGTATGATCTCAAATGAATTCCTTATCTTGCGGCCTATTTTTGGTATATTCGAACTAAAAGTGATTGCATCAAATATATAGTACCTCCGCTTGATCCTGACATCTCGAGTCTACGAAGTCGTCAAAGAAACACCGCTAACCTACGCTACAAACCTCAGTACACGGCTAAAATGCAAAGTACTATTGAAACGAGAGGATCTCCAACCGGTTTTCAGTTTCAAAATCCGAGGCGCACATAACAAAATTGCACATCTGTCAGATGAGGAGCGGAGGAAAGGCGTGGTGGCATGCTCTGCCGGTATGTTTCTGCAAATTTAGAAAAATACGTAGAATACTCCCCAGGTCAGTTACAAATCTAACATGCTTTCTTCCAATGGCTCGTAGGAAACCACGCTCAAGGAGTCGCCTTATCCGCCAAATCCCTTGGGATCCCAGCTACTATCGTCATGCCCATGGGCACACCGGCCATAAAACACATCAACGTTGCCCGATTGGGTTCCAAAGTGGTCCTCCACGGGCAGGACTTCGACGCTGCAAAGGAAGAATGCAAACGATTGGAAATCGAGCAAGGGCTCACCAACATTTCACCATTCGATGACCCATACGTTATTGCCGGACAAGGTACTATTGGCATGGAGCTTGTCAGACAGTGTAACTTACGGGAGTTGAAAGCGGTATTCTGCTGCATTGGTGGAGGTGGATTGATTGCTGGCATTGGTGTCTATATGAAAAGGATTGCACCGCACGTTAAGGTTATTGGTGTGGAGACATATGATGCCAATGCGATGTATCAATCGCGTGAGGCTGGAGACAGAGTAACCTTGAAGGAGGTTGGGCTATTTGCAGACGGCGCAGCAGTGAAGCTCGTGGGCGAGGAGTGCTACCGACTTTGCCAGGAGAACGTGGACGAAATATTACAAGTATCCACAGATGAGATCTGTGCAGCGATAAAGGATGTCTTTGAGGATACTAGAGCGATTGTGGAGCCCGCAGGCGCACTAGCCCTCGCAGGGCTCAAAAAGTACGCTGAAACTCGGCAGATCGAAGAAACAGATGCATTCACCGCCGTCCTATCAGGTGCAAATATGAACTTCGACCGGCTACGCTTCGTTGCCGATCGTGCACAGCTGGGTGAGCGCAAAGAGGCACTGCTCTCGGTGATTATTCCGGAGAAGCCTGGTGCTTTTCTGACAATGATAGAGTTTGTGCTACCGTACGTCGTTACGGAATTTACGTATAGGATGAATCATCAGGAACAAGCACACATTTTTATGGCAATACAGGTCAAAGACAGGGATGAAGATTTGCCACAGATATTGAGAAATCTGAATGAAAACGGGATGAAGGCTGAAGATATTAGCGATAACGAGTTTGCGAAGACGCATGCAAGGTTTTTTGTTTCCGGAAAGCCTGTGGAGAACGAGAAGCTATATGCGTTTGGTGAGTGCCACGTACCTAGTTACTCAGCCGTAAGCAAGCCACCATGCTAATCTGACTAATATTCCGGCAGAATTCCCGGAACGCCCCGGTGCTCTGGCCAAGTTTCTGAGAACTATGAGACCAAGCTATAACATTAGCACCTTCCACTATCGAAACTACGGATCTGATGTGGCACACATACTAGCTGGGATACAAGTACCTGAACAGGATTTGAATACTTTCAGCACTTTCTTGAAAGATCTTGGGTATCCATTTAGAGAAGAGACGGATAATCCGGTCTACAAGACATTCATGTGCTAGTGATTTGTGGATTTCAATTAACTGCCACGAGGATCTTTATCATATTTCTGTTTATAGAGCGGGGCGAAAAGTGCATTAATGGCAATGGCTAATTTAAGCGTCTGTTCCCTTTGGTCTTCGGAAAAATTGATTTCTTAGAGCTTGATGAACTACCCTTGATGTCTGTGGATCGTTTATCGAAGCCTGCGAAGGAACAAAGATTCCGTTAAGGCTGGTTGAAAGTCGAGCGTTCGAAGTATCTTAGAGGTTCAGCTTTGGTGTTCAGTATAAGCAAGCCTGGAGGAAACATTGAAACAACTGTAATCACTACAATTGCCGCTGCATACAACAATTCTTTTTTGCAACATAACTAGCGAACATGATGACTTCTTAGCCCCTCGTTAACTGGACAAATTCCAGGGTCCTCGGGCTCTTCGTGCTCGTTGGTGTTTAGGATATTGTCCACAGCCATAGGATCGAAATAGAGATCCTCTTCGAAATCCTCTTCAAGATCCTCCTCAACATATTCTTCACCATTTCCTTCACTGTCCTCTTCGCCACCCCCTTGAGTATCCTCTTCGTCGTCTCGTTCGCTATCTTCCTCACTATCCACATCACTATTCTCTTCACTATTCTCTTCATTATTCTCTTCACTATTCTCTTTACTATTTTCTTCACTGCTCTCTTCACTATTTCCCTCACTATTCTCTTCACTATCCTCTTCACTATTGTTGTCTGAAGCTGCTTTGCGATCGCCGCCTTGTGCAACTCCTGCGGTTCTAGCAGCTCCAGTTGAAGCTGAAGCGCCAGGAGGCGGCGTAGGTTTCAGTATATTCTCCCTCCAAAAGATATCCGCAACAGCATTGACCACCAGCCACAAAAACTCCCTACGATGTCCCTGAAGCTCCAAATTGTAAAGGTTGGTGAACCCAAAGCTCTTCCCCCGTAGCCTGATCATGATCGCCTCGGAACCGCGTATACAGATCCCGTAGACTTCCACCTCTATCTCCCCGTCTCCGGACGCCTGCAGTTCCTGCTGCATCCCAACCAGCCTGTTCTCGCATTCACGTATGAGATCGCCCATCTCTGTATCCTCATCGCCCTGTTTGCTCTCATGTAGGGTTATACACCTATTTCGAAACTTGGTGTTTAGGTGTGGTTCGCGAAGGCTACCCCCCTCGTGCTGATTTATGAGCTTGAGGACAGTCTTCCACTGTTTACGGCCATAGTCAGGTGGCTCAATAGTGATATTTCCACCGTATACAGAGAGCGGGTTTATCCGAAAGGGGTGCCACTGATCTGCTCGTGGACAGGCTTCGAAAAACCACGGCTCGTCAGGGACCCGCGGGAAAACAAAGCCGGGATCCACAAAGACGTGAGGTTCGCGAAAGTTAATGGTCTCTAGAGCCCTCATTGCGTTATTCGGGTTTGCTGAAATGACTCGCTGAATGTGTTTCTTCTGGTATTTCCAGCGCCACAGATCCTCCAAACGGTTCTGGATGTTCAGATCCATGCGGGAAAACGGCGGCCAAGGATTTAACGTGCTCTCCGCAAAGCGGCGAAGAAAAGGATACGAGTTGAGAAGCTGGAAGATGTAAGGAGCGATACCAATATAAGGATATTGATCTTGTTGAGCGGACTGATAGATTCTCATGACAAAATTTTCCTGCTGAAATCGGAACTGGACAAGCTGGACGGCGCGATACATGATGAGAGTACCCACCATACCATGGTGCACGGGTTTAAATTTATCGTGCTCAGCACCTGCATTTGGCCCGAGAAACGGGAGAATATCATCTAGACATGCTTCTATAAAGAGGTGTGAGTGTTGGTCCAATGTTTCGAGTAGTAGAATGGGGGATCATCCGTATGGGGCGTTACTTACGCAACCAATTCGGCATAACATCCTCCAAGTGCCAAGTCATATGTAGCGCATTATTACGCCTTTCGTACCAACCTCTTGCGAACTGTCGACTGTCGAATTCTGAATACCTGTAATCCGGTCTTTGGCGTCGAAATTTTCGTATAACTGTAATCGAATGGGACAGGGAGGAAAACGGAACGGAGAGCCAGGTCATAGGAACTAGTATGTGGTTTGGGGCGGCTGTAGTAGCTGGAGGAATAGTTGCAGGCTGTGGGGCCTGGCCCACCAGAGGGTTGCTGAGCATATTAGACATGCTGTTATGGGCTCCGCCGGCATTGAAGGGGTGTTTGATGACCTTGCTACCAGTTTTATTCGTTGAACCATTGGTTGTCCTGCTACGTCCCGTAGTGTTACTGTTAGAGTTACTTGTAAAGTCTAATTTCCTGCTCGTGGTCTCTATTGAACGTTTCATTTTCTGATACGTTGACGTTCCGTTTTCTTCTTCATCGTCGTCGTCGTCGTCCTTGGGCCGGCCAGTATCTCCAGCTTCCGCTACGTATTTCTTACGCCGGCGGGCAGGGTTGATGCTATCGGCGTCTGCCATGCTGGAATCAAGATCCATCCGGCCATCATCCCGGTCTTTTTGTTCCGGGTCATCGTCCAGTTTCTGACCGGCCGGTTTATCGAGATCTTGAGGTCGAGTACTCCTCGGTGGCATATTTGGCGACATCTTCACTTGCAGGGTTCAGATTTTGAGATGCAATTAATTATAACAGTCTTCGACGGTGTAAATATTGATCGAAGTAATTAGAATGTAAGCTTTGAGCAGTCAATATGATCTTATAATCCTATGAGTGTCACAACCCATGCTCTGTCTATCACCATATCGCCATGCCGATCCACATTCGACATTTCCCACGAAACTTGCGTTGTCGCTCTCAAAAATACCACACATGATTTCCGTTTTCGGAATACCTCGGCCCTTTCGACCTTCCTTGTCCAGAAACTACGTACGAAGTCTTATCAGGAAGGTCCGGCAGACATTCCTCCCTTCGCACTTTGAAGGGTACGCGAAACGACTACGCGGACAGTTTACTTGGCTATGGATCCTGGGTCTGAAAGCGCATGATTTCTAGGGTATACGTATATGCGACGGTATTCGGTCCTTCGCTTTGAGCATAGGTTACACAATCGTAGCTATCTAAGATCTATTGGAGACACTATCAATTACTTAGCCAGCTAATCTACAGACGATGGCGCCGTTCAATCCAACCTTAAAAACCGCCTACTGGTCTCTCGCAGGCTTCGGCGGTATCTACGTCGGCTTTATCCTATTACTCCTAGTCCCAGTCGTTCAGAAGAAGTAAGAACGTTTCCACTCAAAATCCTCATAGTTGAAAATTGCAGAATTAACAAAAAAGTCGGTAACACCAGTTTTGTCTACTTACACAACTTCAAGTTCCCCATCTGGCCCGACATCTCCCGTCCCGAACAACTGGGCTTTGCGGCAAACGAGATCACACCGTTCTATCTGAACACACCGGACGGCGAAAGGCTGTTTGCATGGCACATACTGCCCCACGAGGTGTATGCAAAGCATAGGGATGAATTATTACGAAGAGATGTCGGGCTTGTGGATGATATTACCCAGACTCTGGGGTTTAGATTGTTGAAGGAGGATAAGGAGGCTAGACTCATAGTGTTTTGTAAGTCCCATGGTTTTGAAAGCCGGATTACTACGCGGGATTGCTAATTTGGAATTTTACAGTCCATGGGGTAGGTTTATATGAAAATCCGAGCCGCCATTTTTTAAAAGTCTAGCTGATGCGGCGGCAAACTAACTTCACCTACATAGAATGCCGGGAACGTCGCTCAGGGAACCCGTCCTGATGGATATCGCACCTGGACCGGCGTTGACCCTTCTAAAATCCACATCCTCACATTCGATTACCGCGGTTTCGGCCGTAGTACCGGTGATCCCTCCGAAACCGGGCTCATCACCGATGCAGTCACAGCTCTCAAATTCGCCATATACACAGCTGGCGTAGACCCTTCGCGAATTGTGATCCTCGGCCACTCCCTGGGCACCGCTGTGACCCTCGGCGCAACAGAAAAGATAGCAAGAGAAGAAGGAATCGAATTCGCGGGTGTGATACTTTGTTCCGGATTTTCCAAGTTAAAGACTTTGATCCTCACATACTCCGCTGGTGGAGTTATCCCAATTCTCTCACCGTTGAGGCCTTATCCTATTGTTCAAAAGTGGTTGACAAGATACGTGAGAGAACCGTGGGATGGTGAGGAGCGGCTTAAGAGTTTGATACAGCATTCGCCACATCTAAGGTTGACGATGATTCATGCGCATAATGATTATAGCATCGCTTCGACGCATTCCCAGATACTGTTTCATACGGCGGCGAATGCGATTATGGCGCAAAAGAAGGGTATCAATGCTGTTGATGGGGAAATCGACAAACCCTTGGAGTTCGATGAGATTGAAAACAAGAAGCAGAGGGTAGAGCTTGGTGATGAAGGGTGGGTAGACACGTGGGTTGAAGGTGTGCCAGCCGGTGGATGGAAAATCGAAAATAGGCTAGTGACATGGGGCGGACATGACTATATCTTGGTTGCATCGGCGACAAGATTGGTAATTCGGGAAATGTTTGGGTTGTAGATTGTACCTCCAATAGAGATGGTTTTTATAGAAAGTTGAATTCCATTGATGAGACTCATCCGACCTCCTTGAGGGCTTCAATCTCAGCCTTTAGCCGTCCCTTTCTTCCCTCCCTCCAGGCCTTGTGTAGCTCTTCAACCTTTCCGCCGACCAGTACCGTATTCCCCGGTTCCAGCATCAAGACTCCCCTCACAACTTTGGCATCTCTTATCACCGCTTTACTGCCGATGTTCATTCCAAGCCCTATGCCGCTGATCGGTTTAAATTCGAATGCGTATGCCCTCGTACCGTTCGCATCCTCCAATAACAGTTTATGCGGTCCTCCAGCACCAGTCAATCCCAAGTTATCAGGATCATCATCCTCCGCCTCACCAGGGATCACACGAATGACCTCTTTGCCTTTCATTTTCTCCCCACGCTCTGCGGATTCCAAAGCCTCCAGCTGCGAAAGCTTGCTGTGGCCTATATCATCCACATCGACTATCTGAGCCACGATTGGACCCTTCAGACGAGACGAGGGGACTTTTATATCATGAATTGCGGCTGGGAAGGTGTTTTCGGGCGTTGGTTGGACGGAGAGTGTGATTTCAGAGGCTAGGAGGCGGAAAAGTGCGGTTTGACAGAGGGATTGGAGGGGCAGGTTGGGCTTTTGGGTTGAGATGAAGGCGGCGAGCCAGGTTTGGGAAGGGAGTATCGATCTGGACGCGACGAGCTGACTAGAGATCTGGATGCTGAGAGAGGGCGCCATATTGGTAGTTATTTGATTATAGGAATGAAGTCCATTGTCGCGACGGAGGATGATGACCGAAGATGGTGGTGGGTTAGTGCTTTTGGTGTGGTGTTGCGGGCACGAAAGCCAAATCCTCCAACCAATTTTAGCAGCTTAACTTTTTTTTTTTTTTCTCTCCAACCAACTTCGTAGACTATCGATACCGCCGCACATCAATAGCTTCACAAACCACCACCAACTATCAAATCAGCTCACTGACCTTTCACAAAGGAGTCGCCGCTTTTATCTCTATAACAGACTTTAGATATCCATCATGCCAGCCCCAACAGCACTCATAAAGCCCGTCGATGAACCATCAGCTGCCCCACAATGGTCTGAAGGTAGAAGACCTTCAAAATATTCCTCACAATAGGGTATCAAAATTCTAATGGATAAGCATAGACGCTGAAGATATCACCCTCGATGCGCAGACACTCTCGACAGCCGTTGAGAGCACAGAAAACCCTGTCCACGAGGACACAGAAATGCGGATAGACGAAGAGGGCAGACCGGTCTTCAAACCTGCGAAGCAAGATGTACGTTTCTACAGAACTTTTTTTTTTTTTTGGTCAACCCACGTATAGACTTGTCTCCCTTCTAACGAAAAACTATTTATTACTGCTGAAGGCCAAAGTCCACAAATCCGAAACCCGCAAGGTCCCCGTTCCACCCCACCGTTTCTCCCCGCTCAAAGCCGCCTGGCCCAAAATTTACCAACCCCTCGTGGAACACCTAAAAGTCGAGGTTCGGATGAACCTTGCCACCCGGTCCGTTGAGATCCGTAGCTCTCGAAAAACTGAAGACCCAGGGGCCCTTCAAAAGGCCGCGGACTTTGTAAAAGTATTCACTTTGGGATTTGACATCGACGACGCTATCGCTCTGTTGAGGTTGGATGAATTATATACGGAGACCTTTGAAATCAAAGATGTCAAGACGCTGCAAGGAGAGCATTTGTCAAGAGCCATTGGGCGGATAGCGGGTAAAGACGGGAAAACGAGATTTGCGATTGAGAATGCGACGAAGACGAGGATTGTGCTGGCGGATAGTAAAATTCACATCTTGGGAGCTTTCCAGAACATCAGGATGGCAAGAGAGGCTGTTGTTAGTCTGATCTTGGGTGCACCACCGGTAAGTTACCTTTACGCTATCATTAGACTGACCCAGAATAGACAAAGATACTAATATGGTGAATAGGGCAAGGTCTATGGCTCATTAAGAACCGTCGCAGCTAGACAGAAGGAGAGATTTTAAAGTCTATCCTGTATATGAAAGCCCTGTTATTCGGTTTATGATCTTCGCTTTATGCCTGGTTTGGAGTTTTAGCATTTGGGGCGGGTTAAGCGGCGTATAAAAGTGCTGTCGTTTTTTTAATATTTATATATCGGAATTGTATAGACTAACTACCCTTTGGAGCACACTCTCTATATACATACATCCTCAACATTCCGCAATCACTACCTAAGTTTTCGGAGCCGTAGAGCTTCTAATTCTGGTACAGCTATGGCTTTTTTAACTATAGCCTTTGAATATACGATAGAAGTACCAGTATTGAATCAAATCCACCGGCACCGGAACAAAAGGCGAGGCCCGCATCGCATCCTAGTCTCCTGGTCTCCGGGAACTCAAGCCGGCTCCCGAGCAAGCTTCCAATTCGGAGCTCCAAATCTGAAAGCTTCTGAGGGATGGGCCAGCAGGCTTAGCTAGTTAGCTACTGTTTCAAGCCCGCATACGATACCTATTATATTATCCGTACCTTTTACCAGAACGTCTAGGTGTCCTCTCACAATAACACAGAAGCGACTATATCCTACCATCAAAAAAATAAAAATAAAAAACTAGCTAGACATCCATCATGGCTAAAATTAATTTGAGATGCGTAGCTGGTCATGTGCACAGGTGGGCCTGCACAGCTACTAACCAATGAGTCCTAACCCCCATCTGTATATATGGCAAAGTAACGGTTTCCAAAATAATTAGCAGCAGCAAATTGTTGAATCGTGTTCGTTTTGGCGCAACAACGCCGAATGCTTCCCCACAAATACCACAACCCGGGACCGCACAAACACCCAATCTTCAAAGCCCTCCCACTTCTTCCCTCTCCCCACCATCCACCAAGTACGGATTCCCATACAAACTTTCAAGGGAAAAACATCGCATTTAAAACCATCCCATCCTTAAGAGGCTTTTCAATCGGTTGGAAAGAGAAGTTAAAGCCTGACAGACGGTTTAGTAGTCTTCTCGTGTAACGAGCAACGATGTCTGAAGAATCCAAGGTCATTGACGAAACCGCTGCCCCAGCCGAGGAGGCTAGCGGGTCAGTCGATAAACCCAAGGCATCTACATCTACCGCTGTCGAATCAGCGGTCCCAGGTGTCGATATGTCGCAACCAGTTGGGAAATTGGATAAGAAGACCATGGATCAGATCATGAAAATGAACCCGTCTTTGAGGGCTGAGACGCAGGGCAAAGATCCTGCTGCCGTGCAGAAGATGTTGGAGACTATGAAGCTTGGAGAACTATTGGCTGGAATGGTGAGTTATTGTTCTGATGTTCTACCTGACTCGGGGAGGAGGAGGGAATAACAGGGAAAGCATTTACTGATTGATTGATCCTGGGTATTTTTAGGCTACCGGCAAGAATGCGAAGGACATGGCGAGCTACAAGTTCTGGCAAACCCAGCCTGTTCCGCGATTCGGTATATACTCCCCTTAACCCGATCCTCAAGTTACCAGCTAGGGTAAAGCTAATAATATCATCTAGATGATGATGCGGCAGCGCAGAAGTTGGAGGTCGAGATCAAGAAGGGCGACCCAGAGTTAGTTCCAAAGGAGCCTGCGCCGCTTCTTGACGACTTCACATGGTGCACTGTTGATCTTGAAAACGCTGACGAGGTAAGAACTAGCTTATTTTCTTATACGCTATCGTCGCAGCGGTTTCTAACAATAAGCAGCTCAAAGAAGTCTACACCCTACTTAATGGCCACTATGTTGAAGACGACGAGGCTATGTTCCGTTTCGCCTACTCTCCCGAGTTCTTCAAGTGGTCAGTTTACTCCACGCCCGCTATTCCACCTAAATTTATGGAATCTGGACTAAAATGGATAACTCCCTAGGGCCCTAAAACCCCCAGGCTGGAAACCCCAATGGCACGTCGGCGTCCGTGTGAAGACCAGCAACAGACTTGTCGCCTTCATTTCCGCCATCCCTCTAACTCTTAGGGTCCGCAACAAGACCCTCACATGCTCAGAAGTAAACTTCCTCTGCATTCACAAGAAACTCCGTAAAAAGCGTCTGGCTCCCGTCCTCATCCGTGAGGTCACCCGTCGATGCAACGTGGAGGGTATCTGGCAGGCGTTGTACACTGGTGGAGCCGTCCTACCGACACCGATCAGCAGTTGTAGATACTACCATCGTAGCTTGGACTGGTTGAAGTTGCACGAGGTCGGGTTTTCGCCGCTGCCACCGAGTAGTACCAAGGCGAAGCAGATTACCAAGTATGCGCTGTCGTCGGAGACGAAGACACCGGGACTGAGGCTTATGGAGGAGAAGGATATCTCGCAGGTTAAAGAGTTATTGGATAAGTACTTGGCCAGGTTCGATATGGCGCCAATATTCACCGAGGAGGAGATCGCGCATTGGTTCTTGCATAAGGGTGGGGAGAAAGATGCGGAGAGGGTCATCTGGACATACGTTGTCGAGGTGAGACATTTCAAAGCTCTGCGCAGGAAGCCCTAATTAGACTGACGGGACTAACAATTCCATCCGAATAGGACGCAAAAACCAACAAAGTCACCGACTTTTTCAACTTCTACAACCTCGAATCTTCCGTGATTAATAACAAGAAGCACGAAATGATCCGAGCCGCCTACCTGTTCTACTACGCCTCCGAAAGCGCCTTCGGCCACAAGGACGTCGACACCATGAAGGTGGCGTTGAAAAAGAGACTGAATGAGATTATGCACGACGCGCTCATTGAGGCCAAGAAACTGAACTTTGACGTCTTCAACGCCCTGACGTTGCTGGATAACGTGCTCTTCCTGGGCGATCAGAAGTTCGGAGCCGGGGACGGACAGTTGCATTATTACTTGTATAATTACAGGACGGCGCCGATCCCCGGCGGGATGAACAATCAGATGGGACTGGATGAGAAGTACGGAAGTGGTATCGGGATGGTCATGTTATAAAAAAGAGATATCTCTTGTCCCTTGTCTCCTTTTTGTTATGAGCATCCTGTGGATAGGTCTGTGAAGGAGAAGGTAGTTGAGGGCGAATGCATACAGATGGGTGCACTGTCATTTGATTTTTCTGGCAGTAAAGTTCCGTTCTTTTCTTCCATCTTCTTTTTCTCTAACGTATGATTCAAAACTGTGCATATTGGAATCAAAATTATCATTTCTATTATACCACCTTCTCAAAAACGCTTTGATAGCGTCTTTTTGTCACCATTGATAAGGGCTGTACCTAGGGTGGTGAAAATCTGGAAGATGATTATATATGATGAAGAAGGATAGAGATAGAAAACGGGAAAGAACAGAAAAAACTGAGGGGACACTTGATCAGAGATAGTAGTAGACATTACAATAAGAAGAAAGCAAAGGGTCATTAAGGGCGAACATCTAACATGCAGGCTAGTAGTAGGTAGGAAAGACATAACAAAATTGCCCCCCCCCAAAAAAAGGGAGTAAGAGAGACAAGAAGAGGAAGAAGGGAATGGGTAAATAGGTACATAGAGAGGGGGATATCTTTGAGTTTTTTTAAATGGTAGGTCGTTTTTTGGGAGCGCCTGGGTCGTTTGGTAGTCGTGTGTGCGTGTTTGATGTCGTCAGCGCAAGGATCGTACATACATACAGTCCATGTCGCTATCCGTGTCTTATGTGATATTCCTTTTCCTTTGCCGCCAGAGAGTTCCAAACCAAAAGATACAAAGAGATGAACAGCAGGCTCTACACCCTCCAAATCAACTGTATTACTTGAAAAAAATCGTCCTGGAGTTTTTCCACCTTCGTCTTCAGGGATCCCGCCTCGGCTGATTAAAAACTAGCTTGAAAGCGCTAAACCCCCAACCCCCACCCCACGAGTTTTCCCCTGCCGTAAAAGTTTCTCTTTGTGGTTTTTTTATTTTATATTTCGGCGTCTTTATTTTTAATCCGGCAGACGATTCATACGTTATTTAATCTGTCCTGGAACTTCCGGATCGGCGAAGCGGTTCACGACTCATCGCGGATGAGGGCTACGATCATGCTGTAGAGGTAGAAGAAGAACATGACGAGGTGGAAGCCGAGTTTGATGAAAGATTCCTTTTTTTACACATACCGAGTTAGCATGTGTGCTCTTGTAAAGCAACGTAAACAGCACGAGGCTGGGTTTATTTTACGCTACCTTTTTGTGCTTATTTAATGTCCTAAAGATCTCTGTAGCGTCAAGAAGGTGGGCATTATCCAGAATCCTACGTATTTTATCACTGTTAGTCAACTGGATTACTTGATAGACTACAGCGATTTATCGCCTGAAGAGGATGGAGAGTCGCACTTCTTCGCGTTGAACGCTAGGAGCGGTAGATTGAGCACCAGGGCGAGCCAGTATCCGTTGATGAGGAAGAGGGCGGTCAGGAATCCGTGAACGGCGGCTTCTGGGATGATGTAGGCGTTGAGGCGGTTGCAGAGGTCGATAGGGTTGATATAGTCGCATTCTAGGTCGGAGTACCTGTATTTTTTTGGTATAGTCTGTTAGTCTACGTTTGAACTATGGGATACTGATGAAGATCATTCTGATACGAGCGAGTACCGTCGCGTGATATAGAAGATGAAGTGAGAGTGAGAGAAGCAGGAGGATTTTTGTAGTTACATAATGGTGAAGAAGACTTGTAGGAAGAGGTTGACCGCATTTAGCAGGACTGCGAGAAGGTATAACCACGATTCGCCGGTCATTTTTGCGAGGTCGTGTGGCTGGACGGCGACGGCGATAAGGGTTTACGTAGGTAGATAGGTATGTGGATAGGCAGGTTAGTATTGAAGCCCAGTATGCGTGAGACGGACTCGGACCGGGTGGGTACTCGAGCGAGGTGAAGCTGATGGGGTGTGGTGAGGGGAGAAGGTTTGATTTGGTGGTAGAGGTGGTTGTGGTTGTGGTTGTGGTGGTAGTGGCGGCGGTTTTTTCTTGTGGTGGATTTTGAACGGGAAGGAAAGCAAGCAGGCGGAGTTGGAGCTTGCTTAGCTTTGACGAGCTTGTGATAATTACTAATTACTCGGGTGCTCGAAGCACTGTCGTATATTTTCGATTATGTTATTTATTATCAAGCTGGTAAAGATACCATTTTCTTTATTTTATCTTATTTTATCTTATTTTTTAATTTTCATAAGGATACGGACGAGGATATCATGTGTACTTCCGATGGTGGGATTCGAAAGATTATATTAAAGTCTACGTAGCCTGTTCGTCCATCCACCCATTCGGATCCAGGCCTGGCATGCGTGTGTGTCCGTCCGCCTGGACCGGGAAATCCTGACGGGCGGTGGTGATATCATACACTGGAATGTACCGTCCGTGCATGGCAGACACCCGGAGTTACAATTTACTGGTAGGAAAGTCGCTATCGATTATCGATAAGGCGATATGATTTGATATGATATGATATGGTACACATCGGGGATTGCCGACTATCTACTCGGGCGTTTACTTGGAATAGGTGACGACTACTTAATTATTGAAGTTCTATTTAACTGAGAGGATAGTACAGTACTTTGGAAGTTGCTCCGGATAATGACATAGCGCTGGCATGTGTTTGTACGAAGCTCACCGGGGGCGTACTTAAGCACCTCCCGGAGTATATCTTGGCACACCGGTGCTATCCCGGGAACAAAATGCGGGCATGCGGGCGTTCCCGGTGTCAGCTTCGAGATTATTACCAACCAACCAACCGCTCTTTTCTTTCCCCACGCGGCCATTCTTGACAACTAACAACCTCACTATTACATCTTTTCATCTCCCTCTTCTGTTTCTGCTTCTGCTTCTGCTTCTGCTTCTGCTTCTGCTTCTGCTTCCGCTTCTTCAAAGAGTCAAATATCATACCAAACTGTTCTCTTCGGCACGGCCACGTACACTACATCTCTTCCCGCAGGATGGGACCTCATAATCCCCGCCATTCCTTAAACTAGCTTACCCTCAACAGTCCCATCTGATACGCGAACGGCCTCGTCTACCTACTCCTCCTGCTCCCAACTGACTCCCATTGCGTGATATATCTTACCCGACCACCGCTCCTTTAAGTCAATCGATGGAATCCACCATGTCCTCACGAACTAGCTCCCTCTCTCGCTACTATCCTCAGATCCTCATAATCACAGGTGTAATAGTCGCCCTCGGTGTCATTCACCTCCACCATGTCTACACCTCCCCACCGAAGAAGAAGCCGAAGCAGTTACGCCGACGGAATGCCCAAAGGCAACGGAATCGCTTGCAGTCTTTCGGAAGCAACAATGATCAACAGCAAGCCAATGCCACTGCAGAGGCTTTGCTCCGTCTCGATGGAACCGTCCCCCCGAATGTTCCCTCAGACGACCTGACCAGACCACCCATCGTCGACCCGATATCTCTCCCGAATGATGAAGCTCTAACTACCATGCTTAACAATGCGGGAGTAGCAGCCCGTGGTAACCGCGAGGATGGCGGTGAAAGCGACTTCTCCTATGACAGGGAATCGAAGGACGTGCAGGAGAACCAGAACGTCTTGCAGCTGCTGTACCTGATCGCTGAGGACCAAGCTAAACAGCAAGGCTACGTTCACCGAGGCGTTACATGTAATCTATGCAGTGCCATGCCCATCCGTGGTGTCAGGTACCGTTGCTCGAATTGCATCGACTTTGACCTCTGCGAATCCTGCGAAGCTCAAGATATCCACCCCAAGACACATCTCTTCTACAAGGTCCGAATACCTGCGCCGTTCCTGGGCAGCCCGCAGAAAACACAGCAGCCCGTGTACCCCGGAAGACCGAGTATCATGGCCATAAGCATCCCACCGGAAGCTCTCAAGCGATTCACCAAGGAAACATGCTTCGAACCACCCGAGATCGAAGCGCTCTACGAACAGTTCAAATGTCTCGCTGCCACCGAATTCCCAGAAGATCTGAATGGCCTGGGGGGAGGCATCGACAGGAAGACTTTCGATAAATGCTTCGTTCCGAATAACCATTTACGGCCGCCACCCCCAAATTTAATCTATGACCGAATGTTCGCCTTCTTCGATACCGACGGAAACGGTCTAATCGGTTTCGAAGAGTTCGTTAAAGGCCTATCCATCAAAACCAAGAAACCTCTTCCGACGACTGCCAACATGACAGAAAAGTATCGAAGAACATTCAAAGCATACGATCTGGACGGCGACGGGTATATCGAACGTAAGGATGTCTTGAAGATGTTCCGAGCCTACTACGCTCTCCAGAAAGATTTGGTCAAGGATCTTATTGCGGGCGTGGAGGACGATATGATGGAGTCTACGCAGTCACAGAATGTGATTCATGGCTCACAGCCGTTATCCGCTGCCTTCTCCGCCGCTATTCCCCACACGGAGGATGCACGGCTGGTCAAGAGCCTCAGTGAGGAGATTAATGATGTCGACCGCGATGCACTAAACCCTGATGGGAACGAATTGGGAAGGAGAAGCGAGACAATGGCAAACGCCCTGCAAATACATCGGAGGGATACTTCGTTGGAAAGGACGGCAAGGCGGAATCAACGGGCTGAAGAAAGGCTCCGACGGCAAGCACAGGAAACCAATGCACTTTTCAATAGCATCGCCAGCACGGCTGGTAATACGAATGGCACTACCGAGTCTACAGGACGAGAAACCCGTCTGAGAGAGATCCTCGATGACAGTTTTGACATGGTCGGTGCTGCCGAGTCGGCAGCTCGACTTTTGGAAGAGGTCGAGAGTATGGAAGTAGTTACCACTCTCCGCAGGGTAGAGAATGCTCAGGCGATAATTCGCGAGCTGGGAAGGCAGGCGGCAGCCGGTGTGATTGACCAGAATTTACTAGATTTGTCGCGGGAAACTAGAGAAAATTATGGGCAGATACTTGATAATATGGGAACCCCGAATGGCGATACCGCGGAGAGTGGGAACGGCGATAGTATGGAGGATCTCATTGACCTTTTGGACAGGGATACAGATAACATGGATGATATGATCAATAATTTGAACAGGATAATGGAAGCGCATGATAACGGGGAGATCACGTTGGAGCCTACATCATCCACGGTGCCCGCCAGCGAGGAGCCAAATGAAGGTGAAGAAGTAGCGCAGGAAGAGCCCCAACAAGACGAAGCGGAGCCCGAAGATCATATTCCTGATACAATAGTTGAACGAGCAGCGACACCGGCGCCGCCTCGAGAAGGCCCAGTGGAAGATGCTGAACTCGTCAACATTCCCTCTCCGGGCTCTTACGTCATCCCTGCACCGAACTTTGAACCTCAATTCGGCTCCTCGACATTCGACCTTCCGGATGAGTGGACGAGTGGGCTTAAGGACCCCATCCGACGGCCGCTAAAGGAAGAGTTGAGTCTCTACTACCTTGAGGATTACTACAAATCCGACGACGAAGCCAGTGATGATGAATACATCAACGACGACTTTGTAAAGCGCAAAAAGCCAGCCGTCAGCCGTGGCCTTGAAAGGGAAGAAGATGTCGGCCGAGAAATCCTCTGTCAGGTTGTAGAGCAAGGTATCAATGAAATACTTGACTCCTTGTTCCTTGCCAAGGAGAAAGATGGACTCTCCGTAATACTTTCGGATCCGCCACAGCAGCAACAGCAACAGCAGACCTCGGAACAACGAGAACGCCCGAAGCCGTCTAACGATGAAAATAAGGAAAACATCGACAAGACGCCGTCTTCGTCGTTAGCGTCTGCTTCCTCGAGGTCGCATCACAATCCCCATCGTGATCCTGAGAATCCGTTTTCGGTTCTAGATGATGGAGCTGACGCTACTTCACAAAACTCCAGTTCTTCCATGTTGTCCGATGTAAGAGGGGAATCGTCAAGGGAATTGTCAACTATAGACCCCCTGGCGGCTGTGAGGAAGGAAATCGCGACCCGAGGCGGGCCGGGGAGGATAAGTGAGCAGGAGTTTGTTACTTTCATGCATAGCGATATGGGTAAGCGGTTGGGATTTATGAGCGCCTGGATTAGCATGGGCAGCTTTTGAGCACCTTTTATTTTGTTCCCTTCTTCTCTTTCTTCTCTCCGATCATTGATTGTCTGATCACTAGCTGTACCAGCGGCTTTCCATTCTTGCGGATGTCTTTTTTTCTCTTATTCGTTCTTTTAGCTTATTTGCGTATGGGAGTTTCTCTTGGGTCTTTTATAGCGCCCCGGAGGTATTATATTATCATAGTAATTATATTACGTTACAATTACCGATTTCTGTAGATGGAAAGGTTATAGATAATCAGGAATCAAGTATTGAAAACAAATCCCTTGTGGCACGGAAGGGCTGTATGTAAATGCACATGCGGTTTGAAATTGCCTAACTTACTAGCGGGCGCAGAACAATATTCTCAGCCTCGAGCGATAGCCCGTGATGTCGTGTCGAAACGCATGCATTGAACCCCGCCACCCTCCTGCATATCTTGCCTGAAAAAATAGAAATCATCTCTTTTGATATTTTTTTTTATATAAAAGACCAGACTCAGGAGTCTAGGCGTATGATTAAGATAATCGAAGGGTGATTCGGAATTCATATTCGTTTACTCTTAGATATATCGATCAAGTCCAACTACGTCAATATGGTCGGCACGGGCACCGAAGATGGTGGTAAGGAAAAGACCGCGACGGCTTCGGCAGCCACAGATTCCAATGCTGCAGCTTCGATTTCTCCACCCACGTACGAAGATGTAATCAGAGAATCCCGCTCAGCAATCACGTACATAAAAACCCATCTACGGTGCTATAACTCCTTCTCGGAAGCCGACCCGTCACAACCCGTCGACGAGATCGACGACTTCGCGAACGTATGCACCGGTCTTCTCAAGTTCCAGAAATCAGCGGGAATTCCTCAAACCGGCACATTCGAAAACACCACCGCGCGGGCTCTGAAGCAGCCTCATTGTCATAACCACAGTGGACATGAACAATCAGTACAGTTCATCCACCCGGGGAGGGAGAAAGAGATCACCTATGCCTTCCAGCGGTATACTCGCCAGATCCCCGTCGTCGATATCCGGTCTGCATTTGAAAGGGCGTTTAGAGAATGGAGTACCCACGGCGGGCTGCCCTATACGTTCGTGGAAGTTGCGCCCGGTGAAGACGTCGACATTCATATATATTGGATGCATTCTGCATACAACGGACCGGTCCCTGATCCAGCCGTCACTCCAAACCCCGTTGGAGAGCCGGGGGATCAATCCGAGAAATACACCTGGAAAGACGAGATGTTGACTGTGACCGTGACGACGAGTCCGAATGATCGTGTAGATATCTCCTTCCGCGAGTCTATTGTAAACACGGTCCAAATCCTCCAACGGACTGTTTTCCACCTCGTTGGACATCTCCTGGGTCTTGGTCACTCCGAAGTCAAAGACGCAGTCATGTTTCCAATGTATGAAAACCCTAATACAACACTCCACGAAGACGACATCCGCGCTATCAGAGATAAACACCTGCCGGTGGCTACCAAACCTTATGGTGTGTGGAAGAAGATCTTTGTTCCGCAGGCGGGCTCAGTATCTCAAATTGTTGCGGCTCCTGGCGATAAATTTTATCGACTAGATGACAACGGAAGCGTATGGGAGTATAAACTTACAGGAGAGTGGGAACAGGCGACGACCATTCAGGATATCGTACAGATCGATGCTAGTTCGACTAAGTTGTATATTCTACATAAAGACGGCAGGATCTGGTCGCGTGGGAGCCTTGAAACGACCGATAAATGGGAGCTTATGGACACGAAGAGTAGGTATCCAAAAATCATAAGGTCGGCTCGCGGCGGCAAGGCGCTTTATAAACTCCACGGAGAAGACTTTAAATTTATCTCCGTGTACAGCAGCGAGCCAGATTACGGGTGGAAATTGATCGACCACAATCCCTTAACGGATAACAAAATTATCGACATTACGACCAATGCCTCTCAAGTCTTCTGGCTCAAGGAGAAAGGTGAAATCTATGTTAGCGACGGTCTAGGCAAAAATTACCATCAGGTATGGCCGCAGATCGACGAAGACACGGCAGCTATAGAGTTCGTTGGGTCGGGGAATCGACTTTATAGAAGTGATGAATTCGGAATTATCCATGTATGGGAGGGTGTCGAAGGTGGTTGGACTATTCTGCCTGGTACCCCGCTAATCGCAAATTCAGTCGCAACTTCTGGGCCGTATTTCTACAGATCTTACGGTTATGGGATCATTGACGAATGGCATACAGAATTGAAGACGTCTGAGTGGAAACAGGAGATTTTGACGGATCAATATCTCGAAGTGTCTAAGATCGAGCGGTTGGCCGCTGCTGATAATAATTTATACTGCTTGGCCAACGACGGGAGTATCCATTGGATAATTCTGGAGCACGATGAAGAAAATATTGTACAATGAGCGAAACACGAGAGTAATGGCGGATGTTTAAAGTGAGTTGGAGGTATTCTCATCTTTTTGGCATTTCTGCAATTTTTTGTCTATAAAAATTTTCCTTGGACTACATAATCTATAGCTTGTATATGCATAATTGTGGTCAAAGATCTATGTAGCTAGCTACGAGCTCTATTTATTCGATAAGATACTTTGCTAGTACACACGCCGTGATAGCGTTAGCTACAGTTCAAAAGAGTTCGATCAAATTCAAGCCATATGGTTAGGCATCTTATTCGCTGTATCATGTCGTTGTATTTATAAATCCAGACCTGGGACTGACACTAAACGCAGACTTCATTTTAGTTAAAAAATGATATCAAGTTGGGTTCTGAAATGCGAGAGTGGATCACGTCACCAGCTAGGCTCTGGATCAACGTTTCCAAACCCTAGACCCGGTCTTGATACTCTGCAGGACATAATACATGCTTTATAATTAACTACTCCAAAAGTCAAACCCATCCAACTGCTCTTATATCACCTTTCGATCCTCTGCCATAAACCTCCAGATTTAACCCTCCTCTAGCATAATTATAATACAGATCCTTTACGAAAACCCTCGTTTATAGACACATCATGACCCGCAGAATCTCCGACTACACCCTTACCGTCACCGCGGGTCCCTCGCGCGATATCTCCACGCACGTCCCCGTCCCCGTCAACACCGAAAACCCGCTTCACTTCGATACAGACCTCATTTCCACCGACTTGTTCGTGCGAATACAGAATTATCGCGGAAGTACGTCATGACCTTCTCACCCCTGTCACCATTCTAAACACCCCTGATCCCTGCCACTACATGGATTATAGGTCCCCCAAAAATACAACACATATCAACGCAAAGTGAAAAACACTAACTAACGAAATTACAAAAAAAAAAAACAGCGGACGCAACCCTCCCTTCAACGTCTCCTTACTTCACAACCCCACCGCACTCTACTAACAAAGATAAATACTCCATCTCCTTCTCCCCATTGGTATTCAAATCTTCCTCGGTAAACGGCGACGACCTGGTGCTCGGTAACGACTTTGACGAGCCGATTGACAAGAATTTACCACCGGGTTTTGGCATCGCGTGGAAGGTCGCGAGGTGGGTGGTTGACCCTGGACTTGACGGTGATCCATGGGCTGAGAAACCGTGGCTTGAAGGGAGAGTTTTGAGTAGCGTGAACATCTTGGATGTTGGGGAGAGGGGTGGTAAACAACCGGACGGAGGGGTAGATGTGTTGGAAGAAGGGCTGTCTAAAGCTAAATTAAAAAGCGAAAATGGCGGTGAAGCGGCAGGAACTGAAGGGAAAATAGAAGAAATACCAGAAGATGGACCGGCGAGGATGAAATTCTTCGTCCAGCAGGAGAACCGGAAAAAGTTTGTCTTCGAAAAGGGGGAGAAGTATTGGACGGATTTTTATAACCCGTATCTTGATTTTAATGGTATGTTCAGGATTCCCCGAAAGCATTGAAGATTAGGGCATGCTGATTGACACTTTTCTAAAATAGAATTCGCACTCAATCTCCCCGGAGTCTCCATCCACATCCTACAGTACTGGGACGGTCAGCCGCTTCGCTATGTGCTGAAGAACCGCGTTGACCAGACGGTGTACTTGGTAGTACAGTTTACGCTGACGCCAAAGGATTCTTCTGACGATGATGAAGAGGATGAAGAAAGCGAAGATGAATCAGACGAGGATGTGTTTGAAGATGCAGAACAAAATGAAGTAGCATCAAGCCGAAACGGCGAGAAACCGGCGGTCGAGACGAGCCAAGACGATATAGACTGAAGGGATATCGATCATTCCGAGCAAGAAGACTGCAGGCTAATTCAACATAGACGGTACCGGCTAATGCGTAGACGGAAATAAACCTGTACTTTTTTTTGTATTATTAGAGTTCATAGCCATAGGCGTTCATTCACTATGACTGCTTTCCCTTAGTTAAAATTGATTTCAGGCGCTGCTTACGTAACCTCTTTGACATTAGAACTCAAGCTGTTAGCCTGTAATTTATAAATTTTAATACCGAATTTTAGCATACATTCCGATATTGGTATAATTCTACTAATCGACCGATAAATCTAAGATCAATCAATCCTTAACCCTGTCGTGCGAGACTAAAAGAGCATCTTGTAAGATTCATAATGATATTCCATTCAAAATCTTTACAAAGCGGCTGAATTACTAGTACACCATCTTACGCATCTCGCAAAACACCCGATCATAAAAAAAGCGAAAAATAGAAAACCCCGCCAAGAAGTCTTATGAGATACCATCTTTCCATCTCAACGACCGTATCCGATGTCTCAGGGCTGATAAAAAAACCCTCCATCTATCTAACTACTCTTCACACTCCCCATCCTTTCCAATAGGCCCGTGCCTCTGACGCCCTCTTCCTCGGGAGGTACATCCCTGATAGTGCCATCGCCTTCAACCATGGGCATAGTAGTGGCTCTCTGCCGACTAATCATCCCCGGCCAAACCCTCGGTTCCCCGGCGCTGATACCCATCTCGCCGGCCGACTTCACAAGGTTGTCCAAACTTGTGTCTCTTGCCAAACCGGTGCCGCTACTGCTGTTCGGGCTTTTACCTTCGTTCTTACTACGTGTTCGATTAAGACTGAAAGTGTTGATCCGGTCTGTCGGAGTCACAAGCTCTTCTCCAGTACCAGATGCTAGCTTCATCTTAGGGGTGGAGGGGGGAACCTGGTAACTGTGAATACTAGGCGTCATGGCGATGGAAGCCGTTGGGTTGGTATACATCGACGTTGTAGGGCTCTGTGGTCTGGAGATCTGGGGACCAACGGCTTGGCTTTCTTGTGATCTAAGGTAGTCTAGACGGTTCAGCTGTGACGTTGAAGCCTCATTGAGTTGCTGCTGAATAGGCGCTGTGAGTTTCTGTGCTGTTGGTGAGGATGTATATTTATCGATCCTGGAATCTATGTCAGCAACTGAGATGATTCAGAACACAAAGGGAAAAAGGCTCACATCTCCAACTCCTGCGTCAGTGTCTCGTGTCTATACTGTACCCGGATATTCGGTACGTTCGTCTTCTCCATGTCATTCCCCTCGACTCCACGCTTGTACCATCCGTTGCCCAACCACCGCGTCTTCAAACCTGCCTCGAACCCACTCTGCAACACACTATTCCTGGCAAGCTCGCACATATCGACTGCAGACAGCTTGTAGATCTGCGCGGCAACGGAGTATTCTTCGATCAACGGTTCCTTTGTGAAAGCAAACTGTAGCGGATCATCAGTGCTCAATGAGACGTTGAGGCCACGTTTGAAGTATTGTAGGAAGGGGTTCTTGTCGTAAGCCAGGAAGAGCGCATTGTTGGATAGTGGACTCATAGCGATACCGATTTGCTCGAGGTAGAAGATGTACTGAAGCAGTGGCACCTTGCGGAGCAGAATACCGTGCGAAATGGAATGACAGACGAGGACTGCGGCAGCAAGGTGATCCGTATCACCAGCCTCTCCGCAGTGTGGTCGAAGGACAAATGTATTAAACCCTCTCTGTTTCCTCCACATATTCAAAGAAGCAAGATTGGCAAACAGGTAGTAGATCCAGTAGCTGTACGGTGGATTTTGACCGGTGTTCCAGACCTTCGGGAATGGGAACTTGCGGTACAGTCTGCGCTCGGGTTTACTCTCATCATCAACACTGTCAATACCAACAACTCGCTGAAGGAAGACATGGAGCTTCGGATGGGATGCTGGATTCTTTGTAACCTCGAATAGGGGCCTGAAGATATTTGTGACAACCTCCTCGAATGTCTGGACAAGATTCCCGGCTTTGTAGACGTTGTATAGACGGGGGATCTGAATAAGCCATCGGACGTTATGCGAGAACAGCTTGTTGTCCACTACCCAAGCAGCCAACCTATCCCATTCGTCTTCGGAACGGCCATAGATAGAAATCCTGTATTCCGCCATCTGGTACTTTGAAGCCTCAAGATCGGAAACCACTTCCCGAGTAATTTCAGCCAAGAATTTACCTTTGGAGTAGTTGTCGGTCTTCAAAAAGATGGTACGCAGACGGGATTCTCCAATAGGATTGTATTTCAAGTTAAATTTATCAAATCGGTGGAAGCTGTCCGTGTGGGCATGCATATCGAGGGTGTCGATACTGAGATCGTACGCAGTGAGATTGATACTTTCGAACACCTCTCTGAGGGTCAAGTGCTTCCCGTCACGGAAGATGACAACCTCATCAGGGCACTTCTTCATCTTGCTCTTGATGAATCGGAGCAAGTGCTTCTGGTTCATACAGGCGGAGTGGTGAACGTGAGTATCGACTTTTCTAACGTTGTAGAAGTCTCTGTGGGGCACTCGCTTCGAGTCTGCCATTTCTTGGTACTCGTTGAGAAGGAAGTACAAGTTCCACTTGCCCTCAAGGTAGCTCAGTCTTCTGAAAGCAAAGGACTTGCTAGGACCGTCGGAGCTAATGTTAAGGACTTCTTCGAGATCCATATAATATTCTCGAATCGTCGGGATTGCGACGATCGGGAGGTCATTATCCATAGCTACGCTATATTAGCCTTGATGTATATTTCGAGGAGCTGAGGATTTTAATCTCACCCTTGCGATTCTCATAGACCTGGAATACGCCAGTGTCGTCCAATCGGAACTCCATTTCATCCTCGGGAGGCATCTCGCACTCTGAGAAGTCGAAGTCGCTACCGATATCCTGACCAGGTTTCCTCGTCTTCCCACTAGCGCGGTTTAGTTCGGCGGAGCCGTCAATGCTTGCTGTACCGTACATAGGATCATCCCGTGGAGGCAGGGTCTGCGAACCCTCTGGTACCCAAACGGGGGGAGGAGGTGGCGGGTAGATCTTCCAAGCAGCCTCGTCCTTTGGATTGTCAGTCGGACCCTGAAGCGATAGCCGAATGTATTTGTGTCGCAGGTCAAGAATCTTCTGCACATTCGTATAGATGGTCTGGAGCTCGGCCGTGATCCCGGCGTCCTCTATTTCGAAGATTAGTCTCTCAATTCACAAGAGAATTATAGTAAATGAATGTATCACTTACGCCCCACATAACCTCCACCAGCGGCCTGATTCGCCTCTGCAGGGCCATTGTTCATCGCATTGAAGCCCGTCATATTCGGCGCCTGCACCTCTGCCTCTCCCAAGGGCTTCTCAAACGACCCATACCCCAATGGCATCGCCTTCTGCGCCTGCGCACCATAACTCTTCACACTCCCCGCTTTACTTCCGCCTCTGCTCGCCTGCAAGTGGGCAGAGTAGTCCAATGGCGAGAAACCAGCGAAAGTTTGCGCTTTGGGCCCGATCGCGGGCGACGCAGTGACGGACCCCTGCTGCGACATGCCAGCATCGACCAATGGGCCGCCCATCGTGTTGACTCGAGATAGTTGGCTGTAGAAAAGCTTCGCGTCGGTCTGCTTCAGGGTTTTGTCCTGCTGGTAGTCATAAAATGCGTTTTGCTGCCGCTTCGCCTCCTCCTCGTCCGAACCTCGCTCTGGGGATTCTTCATCACGTTGTTCGCCAGAGGGCTGCACTTCGGTATTAGTATCATCTGGGTCGTCGGTATTGAAGAGTTGGTGCTTAGGACCGGTGGCTGCAAAGCCGGATTTGCTGTCGTGCGAGGTGAATGAGTGGACCAGATGGGAGTATTCGTCGTCTGAGTCCGGGTGGTTGGTTACATGTGTTGGGAGCAGTGACGGGGACGAATTTGCAGATCCAGCTGGGGAGAAGGAGGTCGTGCCAGCTGGGATGACGGTCAGAGGTCAGCTTTGGAGGTTTGGTTTCAGGCTTCTAGATTTCCTGGACGGGGACGGTAGACGGGAAGCGGAAGGATAGGATAGTCTCGTGGCGTGAGAGAGAGGTGTGGGGATGTGCAGGACAGCGGACAAGAATAGCTCGGGCGTGGATTCAAACTCGACTGGCACTCACCACCGGTCATTGTATATATTTGTTGCGATCTAGAAGCGTCTGGATTTCACCTGGCCTGGTGTCACTGAGGGATTGATTATGATTTTGATCGCAATTTTCGGGACCGGGACAGGAAGAAAGGTCAGGTGAGCGAGATATAGATCTTTAAGCTTATCGCGACGTTGAAAGCACCGTCCAAGTATATATACTCTATATGAGTGGCTTTATAGTTACGGTGATACTCGACACAACAGTGCGATACGGGAATAGACGGACGGACGGACGGACAGAGATACAGGTAAATTGGAGATGTAGGTGAAAAAGCACAGAACAATGATGGCGGTGAGCTGACGATGCTGATTCCAGAGAAGACCAGGTCAGACTGGAATGTTGGCTGGTCCAATTCCAATCCAATCCAGTCCAATCCCATCAAAAACTCAAAAGTCCTCTCAGGTTTAAACTCCAAGTCAGCGTGGTCACATTTCGGTCGACGGTCCCGTCAGCACGACCAATAGCGACCGTCGAGAGTCACTTAGCCTGCAGATTCTTTCCCCTGCAGTGCGGTGCACGGTGGAGTAGTTCACATCTTATCAGGAAGCTCAAACAGACGAAGCGCTCGAAGCGGCGGCCAGTTCCGAGGGCGGTGAGCCCCGTCGACGACTGCAATTGGCTTGGAGTTTCAGAGCGCCGGCTCACTCAGGAACAAACCGTCTAACAGGCGACGGGGAGTTTGGGTTCACCGGGCTTCATGCTCCCCTGTTGATGGTTTCAAGCTTAATTACTTGAGTAACTCTAATCGGTTCAATTGATTCACGCATTCGAATTCGAGAATCTGAGATCATGGCCAGATCTGAAATCGCGGTCCTGAACGAAGGTGATGATGTCACTGTGCATCTTGGCCCTTGCAGCCTTTCCAGGCCCACACTCATTGTGAATAGGCGAGTTCAGATTGGCCTGGTCTACGAAAGAAATCCGTGATTCTAGACTCGGAAACTATGTAATATGAGCAGAGAGGTGTTCTTTGCGGGATTCGTATCGTTGGAGATTTATAAGGCTCTAGCTTAAGGTGTGGATATTCTGAAGCACAAAAAAGTGAATTTTCCTGCATCGATGCATTCCGGCCGCAATTTCCAGATCCATCCGCCTCCTCGTAATCGTCATCCTCATCCGCATCCTTGACTCGCGACCTTCTGTGTCGCCCCATATCCTTCGATCGTAAATAGCATCGTTTGTACAACCAAGACATATTTCCTCTCGAATGGCCATGCAGTGTAGCCCTTCGAAAAGTGGTAGATATTAAACGGTCGGATAATGGTAAAAGAAAAGGCACACACAATTTACATTAATTTTTTCCTGTCCAGCTTCTCAAACAGAAGGAAATTTTAAAAAAAATAGGTCAAGAAACAAAAAGAGGAGAGGCTTCAGTAGTATGATCACGACGGGACCACCTGCTCGCTCAAAAACTCCTCATTGTTCTCGAACTCCTCCTTCACTATATCCAGCCCTCCCACTAGATTTCCCTCGTGGTACAGCTGCGGATAGGTCGGCCAATCGCTGTACTCCTTCAATCCCTGTCTGACCTCGTCATCCTTGAGGATGTTGAAGAACCCGTACCGGATATTGCGCTCACGCAGGATCGCGACCAGCTGCCTGCTGAACCCGCACTTGGGCTCTGCGGGGGTACCCTTCATGAAGAGCATGACAGGAGCTGCATTGACAAGCTTCGTGAGTCGCTCGTGCAGTGATTCCTCCTCCAGCTCTGTTTCATCCGTTGTGACACCCTCCGCGGTACCGTTGGGATCCGCAGAGGCTGTGGCATCGGCAACGACGGGGTCTTGAGCACCGCTGGTAGCTGAAGCGGCGACCTTTTGTGCAGGTGGGATGGCAAGCGGGGTCTTGCTGGCGGCTCCGCTGAGCGATTGGATGGCATCGTTCAACTCCTTCGGGTCGGCACCGGAGATCTTACGTAAGATCTGGCGATTCTTGACAAGGACGAAAAAGGGAACAGCTGAGACCTCGTATTCCTCTGAGACATCAGGGACTTCCTCGGCGTCTATGGAGATGAAGACAGCCTTGTCGGGCGAGGAAGCACCGGCGATGGCAGCAAAGGCCTCGTTCATCTGTCTGCAGGGAGCAGCCCATGATGTGTGGAAGGAGATGGCCAGCAGGGTGTTATCGGGGACGGAGGAGAAGACCTCTCGGAAGGCTTCGACGGTGGTCGGAGTGTGTAGTGTCGCCATGGTTGAAATGTTTTTTCTTTGTCCGTGGGGAGAGCGAGGTAGAGCGAGAGTTTGGAGGGGGGTTGCGATCAATGAATTCTTGGCGGGTGGAGGGGTTTGGGTTGAGTGTGGAGGGGCGTCCCGATGATATCAGATGGAAGTCGAAAATCAGATTGATCAGATTAATCCGAATAAAAAAAAGGAAGAGAATTCGAAGAGGTGTGATTTTTATTTAGTTTTTTTATCTGATCGGCCGGGATGGTTTTTTTTTAAGCTACAAGGACCTTCCTTAGTCAGTGTCTCTGAGAGGGCGAACAAAATGCAGGGAGGATTTGGAGGAATGAATGGGCGGGAGCCGGGCCAGCCGACAGGAATTTTATAGTGGCACCGGAGCGGGGCGATTTCTAAGCTCGTCCGGCTCGCAGCACCCCGCCCGAGATTTCGCCATCCATCGTTTCCATCCGTATCGATATCTAGCTCGGACGGATTGAGAGCACATTACTCAGGTATATGACGGGCTAGCTGGGGTGAATGGATGGGATGGGTGGGTTGTCTGGCACAGCTGCAATGCCCAGTGGCTCGCATATGCACAGGGAGCCTGGTAAAATTCTTGGTACGGCCTGAGCAGACATATATAGTTAACTATAGTTAACTTGGCTATAGTTGAGTACCGTAGTTACCAAGTACCCAGGTAATATAATAGGTGCCTACATAGGTGCTAGCTAAGTACTTACCACTTACTTAGCAGGTCAGTTATACGTTAATGTAGGAGGAGGAGGTGGTTGGCGATTATACATATGGCCGGCTGCCACACGAGCTCGCTAAGAAACCCATCTAACGCATTTCCCGGGTCTCCACTGCCATGCGTCTCTTCCATCCGGCAGCTCCCATAATTTAGTATTTCATCACCCGGCTAGTACTTTATTCCACGCAAGGCATATTAGACTCAAGAGGATATGGACACATAATATACCTCCATGATACCCAATACACGCAACAGCAGATGAAAAGATAAAGCATTGATGTTTCAGGAGCTTCACCAGATAATATTATAGTTATAACCCACCGAGCAGTACATAGGTGTGATAATAATCACCATCGTCGCGCGCTGCAGTGTTAAATTGGCTGTGGGTCACACCGACAGCCATTCTCCTGGTCCGACCAGCTGCTACAGGATTACTGCAATTTCCCTCGCGAACGCTTGCCCTTTGTTCTGAATTATCGTCTGTTATACCGTCATATATTATATCATCTGTTGAAACTTCCTCAAGCTTGGGACTTCTCCTTTCTTACCCATCTAGTTCTCCCTTTTTCTCTTTTCAAATTCTGTTCTGTTCTCTTCTGTTAGCTATCCTCTTCGATTCTCATCCGGTAGCTAGCTAGCTACCTTACCGAGATCCTAGCTTGACTCGACTTGACAGCCGGGCCGTAGCCATGTCGAACGCCATTAACGGTATGTAAAATGCACAATCCTTCCGTTTGGAAATAATCCAATACGATATCGATACCGATGGTAGATATTCTAACATTTCCGCGGAGATCAACAGTCAAACGGGCAGCTGTGGCCGCCCTGATGGACCAGCTCCGTGCCGACGTCACGCAAAAGAAGCTAACCCCCCAAGGTCCGTTCCGTGGCACTTACAATCTACCACAAAAACAACGCACCGCCTTCTCCTTCCTCTTCCTCTTCCTCTTCCTCTTATTCTTCTAGCTCCGGTAACACGCATTACAGCCACTAATACAAGAATTCCGTGATATGTAGAGGAACTAGCCATCCTCGAGAAACTAAAGGTCCACGGCCGCACCGTCGCCGGCTCAGACGCAATCTACTCCTCCGAAGGAATCCTCTTCCTTGCCGAGGTTGCATTCCGTCCGGGTAATCCAGACTCGTCCCGCGAAGCCCTCCGGTGCCTGGCGAATGCATTATATCTTGACCGAGAAACCGTTCAGTATTTTATCGAAGCCGGATATGTCGAGAAGACGAGCGATGCATACAAGGTACTTGATTTCTCCAACCCTACTCAATCGAATTTGAGAAATTGCCGACTAATATATAAACTGAAGAGTGAGAATGTAGATGACGAATTCCTTCTCGGGCGCATCCTCTTCTTCTGTACCACGTTTGCAAAGGATGACCAGCTTCTGAATAAATGGGTCACCGAGCACCACCTCGTTGAATACAACCTTGCAGTTAGTTGGCCATGTAACCTGCGTAGATGATATTCATAAATCACTGATAATGTGATGTAGGCAATTGCCCGCCATGCTGTCGCCTATTCCACCGCGGCAAAAAAATCTGCACAGGCGGTCCCGATGATGCAAACGATGGCCTTGCAGGATACCCTAAAACTCCTCTACACCCTCACTACAAAGTTGCCGGATGTATCCACCACACTAGGCCCGTAAGACCCCTACTATACCTATATATAACCAATGGACATTACTAAACTAAGCAGTACAATCCCCCACCTTCTATCCCTTCTCTCCTCCATTCCTCTGCATTCTTCTCCACTCCAAGCTCCAACCCATCACATCCTCGACGCCTTAAGCAACATCCCCCCCACGACCCCAGAATCCTACGCCTTCTACTTCCCAAACCCGGACCCCACCTTGCACGTTTCCAAAATCCTAAAAATCCTGGACAAAGCCGCCGTCCTCCCACCTCCACCCACATCTCAAGAATTTTACTCCTACGTCAACACAGCAGTCGACGATTTCGACTCCCGTGCGCCGTCTCTCCTAAAACTCCTGATAGAAATCTACCAACCCTCCCCCGAACCCGTCAAAAAACTCCTCCGCGAGACGCTCCTCCCCTCCGAGAAGGAAAGAAACCTACCGTTAGGTTCTCAGAACAGCGCCACCCTCCCGGCCAGACTATTAAGGCTCGCGAGCTCACCGACGACGACAAATACAAGGATCGTATTACAAACGCTGCTGTTCGTCGTGTCCGATGAAGACGCAGCAAAGTATGTGAAGAATGTAGGGTACGGCCATGCTTCCGGGTATCTGATGATGAGGGGCATCCCGACGCCAGTTGAGGCGCTTGAGGAGATCGCGGGGGATTCGGTTGGAGGTGGGCCAGCTAGACGGATCAACCCGATAACGGGACAATACCTTGACGATGAGTTGAGGGATATGGAGGCATCTGGACTGAAGAGACTGGAAGATATGACGGACGAGGAGAAGGAACGAGAAGCTGAAAAGCTGTTTGTGCTGTTCGAGAGGCTCAATAAAACCGGTGTTATCAATGTTGAGAATCCGGTCAGGACGGCGATGCAGGAAGGCCGGTTTGAGGAAATCAAGAGCGATGACGAGGATAGCGATGATGATGATAAGGGTGATAATGGAACTGCGAAGGGGAGGGGGAAAGCGAAGGCCTAGGCCTAATTATCCCAGAATAATACTGGACACCGGTACAGACTGGCTCATAATTAAACGGTACAAATACGGTTTGCATCAATAGGATGAATAAAAGTGCAAGCTAATAATATTATATTTCCTACCCAAACAAAAAAGTCTTTCTACATTATTACGAATCAATTTCGTCTACTGCATCCATGTCAGAATCGTTGCCATCTTCTTGTGCCCTAAGGTTATGCTCGGCCCATTCGCGACAGAGCTGACACGGGGACAGAACTACCTCCGGGATCCGCACTATCTCGAAACCGTGCTTCGAAGTTCCAGAATTTTTCTGCGCCATCAGTTCAAGAAAGTCTCTCGGATACATATCAGCCCAGTTCTCGGCACCACGTATATCAAGCCTCTGTAATCCAGAGATCTCAACGGTCCCCAACTCAAGGCTCGACACCACAAAAGATTCCTCACTAATGCTTCTTAAATCTTCAGTCGAACTTAGTCTCCGTCTCGGAGTGCCCGTCGGGCCACAATCTTCATTCGGGTTGTCAAAATAACCGCGAGGAAACAGTGTCAAATGTCTAACGCCGGTAAACGGGTGGGATGCAAACTTCCGCCACCAAGACACCGACATCGAACCTTCATACTTCAATCTTTCGACGTTCTCCGGAGGTAATAGGAGGAACGACGGATGAAAAAGATAACCATTAATCTCCAGCGATCTCAGACTTTTCAGACGCAAGACTGTATCTTGGAAATGCTGAAAACTTTCCCACATAGCACTAGTCTCCACATAGGCAGGGTCTCGAGCCAAATTTGCTTCAAGCAACAAGGTTTTCAACCAAATGCTGCTCGAGAACGTTGCCAGGAGATCAGTGAGCATTTTTATCCCTCCCAGAGGTCCACCCATACTTCTGGCCATCCACCCTAAACGGCTGGTGACTTGTAGCTTTGTCAGCTTTGTGCAGTCGCAGAGCTTAAACGCCCAGTTGTGGTTTAGCCGCACTTCGGCTTCTAGCTGGAACTCCTGCGGGGCAGATGGCCCGGAGAATGATATAATGGCGCGAAGGACCGCGTTCCAATTCTTTATGCCATGGGAGTCATAGTCGATGTCGTTTCCGAGTGACACCGTTGTATTTTCAGGTACTGTCCCACCGGGTTAGCTACAATACTTGCACTTCAATACTACACCAGCGACAGGTACGGAAAAACAGATAGTTGAGCAAAGCAGGGGATAAAGCTTAAAAACACAGGCTCTACCTACCATCCTCGCTCAGCTCTAGGCATACTCGTCTGAGGTTCGGCGTATCACCATCTTCCATCGCATTCGTAATCAATCTCAAAAGCCGATAATTTGTTTCCAAGTAAATTACTGCTCCGTCCCGCACCTGTAAATACTCCATATTTCTTAAGCCCCTATTGCCGTATTTGTCGAGGGTCGCCTCAAGGTGGGAGCATTGCTCGGGTGTGATATCGAATTTATTAGGTCTGCGGTAAAGGCTGAAGGCGAAACCGGACCAGATATAGCGATAGCTGATGTCCTGAAGTGCCTTGCAGGATAGCATGAGGTTGAACACATCCCATCGTTCGAGGAATGAAAATATATGAATAACTATGTTGGTCGGGAGAGTTATCAACGGTGCCATTGGAAGCTACATCGAATATTCACACCCGTTGATCAAAGTGTCAGTTAAAAAAAAAAAAAAAAAAAATAACAAAAAGTTCTCTGTGCATGCACATGGCGCACCCCTCGTACGTGTATGCGGTTTTCCTGTATCAACAATGATTCGCTCACATTCAGCTGGCCCACCCTCGCCCGTGTCCGCTCGAAAAGCCGTTGTTTCCAAGCCGTAAGCATATCTCTTTCCTTATCCTCACAAAACTCTCCCGCCTCGTTGAACCCGCCCCCGTTTATAACAACCTTCATTGGGTTTAAATCCTTATTCTGTCGCAGAAACAACCACCCGAGACGTTCGTCATCTTCACTGGTATCCGGATAGCTCTTACACTTGTAATCGATGAAGAGCGACTCAAGGTTTCCCGTCAATGCGCCAATTTCCCGGTAGCGTGATAGTTTGAATACGGGCCTCATCGACGGAGGACTACACAAACACTCAAGGTGAAGGTGTTTCACGGAAGACACATATCTAGGAAAATTGAAATCATTATCGTCGTCGTAGCCGTCCCCAAAGTCATAACTCGACGTCTCGGTCGTGATGCCTGAAATAAATACGCTCTGAATTCTGGGGAAACGGAAGATCCGGAGGATATTCGAGAGCCAAAGGACATGATTAGGTTCCGTAACGGACCGTCCCGCGCTATTAAAACCCACGATCCGGAAGCGTTCTACGCTGGAAAGACCAGGTGAGAGCTTTGAATAAGGGCCACCGACGACCCATTCCTCATCTTCATTAGGCAGATCGTCGAAGAAGAACAGCTTCTTCTGCGGTCTATAATCATCTCCGGCCTCGCTCCCACGTTCTTCGCTTCCCGCAACCGGTGGGGCGTCCGAAATAGCTTCGTAGGCCTTTCCGTAAGGGGTTTCGTTGAAAAAAGACCCTGTCGTCCTGATATTCTCGACGATAAAGGTGCTCACATCCCCCAGATCTAAAGCCTTCAGCTTCGGGGTGAACAGCAGCAAAAACGGCAACAACGACTCCGAATTGCAGCCGATGCTGATATTCCGCCTCGTTGGCTCTGATATATTGAAGCGTTCGCAGTAGCCTTCGATTTCCTGAAGCTCCTGCGGTTCCCACCGCCAAAAGGGAGTCCACGTCGCTCGATCGGAGGCTCTCCTGCGCTCCCATGTTACGTTGATCTCAGCGATGCGTTCTCCTAGTGTTGGATTTTGTAAAAGATACCGGATCAGTCGCCAGGTCGGGTGGCCGACGGCGTCGACCCGGAAGGTGTACCGAATCTGTCGGGTTCCGAGGATATCCCTGAACCGTTTGCAGCATAGTTGAACCCTCGTGAGGTCCGCGTTGGAGAGACACTCATCGCTAAAGATTTCATCGAGTGTCTCATTTGGTAGAGAGAATATCGGGGTTGCCATCTTCTAAGGTCGATGTTGTATTCATATATTATTATCTATTTAAGCCACTTGGAATTTTAAACGAGAGAAATTCCAATTCTAGGAGGATATCGGATGCATATATGTATTTCACAGCACCGGGTCCTGGCGTGTAATGGGCACCACATCTATGTAAGTCGTAATATCTCGTGATCTCACCACTATTTAACTCAGCCGCGAAGAACGATGGAGCTCATAATCATCAGACAAAAAAATCTAGTATTCTTCTATCTTTCTGTATCCTATATATAGTAGCAATAGTAACAAAGGATATCAACCAAAAAACAATAATGCACCAATCTGATATCATAGTACAACCGCAGACCACAGTGAATTTAAACTCCCATTTCAAAATGTCTCCGAGTATTGAATGATGAAAAAAAAAACCAAAAGAAAAAAACAAAAGAAAGAGAGGGGGAAGTGATATCCTGAAAATATGCATTCATGTACAAGTCGATTAAACCTTTCGTCCACCTCGTAAACATACCTCTTACAAGTCCGCTGCTTCTCATGTTGAAATGATAACGAACTACTAGACCGCCTGTTCTCGGGCGGATGAATTCAATCATATATCCCAAGGTATCAACTACCTCCTCTCCACCAACAAGAAGTGCATGGCGATATAACCTAGCACCAAAAACACACCGGAAAAGACGCCAAGCCCGATAACATCTGGCCAGTAAGCTTGGTTGTTAAAGCCGAACGTCGTCAAAATAGTGGCACCGGGAACAGAAATATCCAGTCCATACTTCTGATCTATCAGCTGCAGTGTAGTCACCTCGTTGACGATCAGTGCTTCGAAGCCGTAGTGGAATATTGATATCTATATTTCAAGTCAGTAATCAACCTCAGATGAAATGATGGATGGGAATGCGTACCACTTGTAGCCACCTCGCCGGCCCTGGAATCTTGTCATGATTAAGCAACAGACCAGCCATCAACAAGCTGAACAGCATTACCAAGCTGCCGACCAAGTTCGCCATACCAACATCCTTGAATATAATACCGACAAACAAGCACAATGTCGCAGTGGCAAGGTTAAATAGCACCAGAACCAGCAGAAACTTGAAGAATGCTCCCCAATCCGGCAGCAACCCAACCATAGGGTACACAATAACGCCGAGGATTATTGGTGGTAGTAGACGTAGTGGGAGAATATCGAAGACAACTTTGCTAGAGAAGTAGGTGATTGGCGCATAGTACCCGTTCGCTCGTTCGCGGACGAACAACAGCCTCTCTTGAGAGAAAACATGAAGAGACGTCAACGCGCTGAATCCGAAGACGGCAAGGACGAAGAAGAAGAGACCCATGCGATTCTGGAAACCTGCAATATCGTCTGTGATGCCGTAGAACAGGAAACCGCAGAGACAAGCGAGCACGATGGGGATGGCATAGTGGGTAAGCATAAGCATTGGGTTGCGGTACAGATTCTTCCAGGTACGAGAAGACACGATTGAAAACTGCTCGAACCAGCCGATACGTCTGAAGCCTGCGATTGGACCAGTGCCTAGAAGAGTTGCATGAGCATCACCTTCGGTGTTGTTGGCGGCGGAGACGATTTGCTGGATTTCATCATGGACCTGCTTAGAGATGTCGCTGTTGAGATAAGAGGTGATAAGAACGTCTAGGTCGGAGTGCTGTGCAGTGGAAGAGCCTTCAAGGAGACCTGCGTCATCTTCACGGTCTGGGTCGGCAAGAAGCGCTTCGGATTCATCAGGGACAGATGCGAGAGAGACGTCATCAGCGCTTTGGCCCAAACCGCTAGATTTTCGAGTAAACAAGGCACGTTCTTGACGGTCTCGAACCGAGTTCGTTCTCTTGCGGCCAACAAATCGAGGTCTCTCAGTCGCGGTAGATGACGAACTAGGTTCGGAACTTCCGTTTCCATTTCCTTCGCCGCTGGGTACCGTTCTCTTGTGACTTGCGTGCATTGTCAGATCAACCAAGAAGTCGGCGATATTGAATCCAGGTGGGCATGGGTATCCACAACTGGCAAAGTACTCTTGGCATTTACTGAATTCTCCGGAATAGACCATACGACCCTTGGCGAGAAGAGTGAGACGATCGAAGAGGGCAACAATATTGGATCTCGGTTGATGGATGGTAAAGATGATGGTCCGGTTGTAGTTCTGGGCGAGAGAAACGAGGCATTCAATAACATTGTAGGCATTGTAGGCGTCAAGACCGCTAGTGGGTTCGTCAAGGAATAGGATCGCAGGACTGGTAACGAGTTCGCAGGCGATGCTGACACGACGTCTCTCGCCACCGGAGATTCCACGTTCTCCTTCTTCGGATCCAATAAGCGAGTCTTTGATTCCCAAGACACCAAGTTGCTGCATCACCTCCATGACTCTAGTTTGCTTGGATTTGAAGTCCATGTCCTTTGGCAGGCGAAGTAAAGCGCTGTTCAAGATTGTTTCATAAACCGTCAAGGTCGGCATACAAGCATCCTCCTGGTCAACGAAACCTATTATGTCTCTGTATTCGTCGTCGCTAACCGAGAGCCCGTTGACCAGAATCTTGCCACCGACGATGCCGCGCTTGTTCTTGCGGGCAAGGATATCCAAGAATGTCGTTTTTCCTGCACCCGAGGCACCCATGATAGCCATGACTTGGCCGGGGTTAACAATTCCATGGACACCAGTAAGAATCTGCTTGCCGCTGACTGAGTATGATATGTCCTCGAAGAGAAGTGACGCGGGCTTGTGTTCGGTGATAAGTTTGCTTGATTCGTCGTCGTCCAAGCCAAGGTGAATCGGACCAAGACCAGATTTGTTCGACTTCCTATGCAGGAGCCAGAGTAATCCAACGATGGCTGCCAGAGCGACGATAGATCCTCCTACAGCGCCAACTATCAAAGCCTTGTTCACTCTCTTTGGTGGTCGTTTATAACCAGGGACCGACGAGCTAGCCACACACTCGGCGGACCTGCAACCCAGGTAGATGGCCCTGTCACCAAAAACCTGACTAATCAGGTCGTTCATTGCCGGTTCGGAAAACGTGCAGCCATCCTTTTTCGCATCTGCCGGGTCATAGGAAGAAGTGCACGAGAATTCGGCGGGGCCTTTGATCTCTTCGGTGAGGAATTCGGATATATCGAGAGAGCCTTCTTTGCCGCACATCATACGTCCCGGGATACATTTGCACTTGATGTTTTCGCACTTGTAGTGGGTTACGTTTTTGCGATCGGTGAATTCCGGTTCGAATTGACAGTTGTCAAGAGCGCAATAGAACGATTCCTGCTGGTCGACCCAGACTGTTTATGGGCATATTAGTAACAAATTTGCGTATGCGCTCGCGCTGGCATCTCTTACATTGAAAGTCGCATTCTTCTCTTTTCGCATCGCAGGAGAATGAGACATCGGCCTTCGAACTCCCAAGCTGATCCTGAATGCCCTTGTCTGCATCCCCATTAGCAAAATTTTCTTCATGTATTCTCACTTGGACTTCGTACTGGTAACTTGGCACATCTGAAAGTTCTTGTTCACCACCATGCCGCCTTTATAGCAAGTGCCATCAACACCTGGCTCCATAAGAGGAGTACAGGCATCATTCGTTGTACAGACTACCCGTCATTAGCTTCTTTGATCGTGTATCGACTCCGTAAGGAACAGGATATATCGTACGATTGCAGTTGATCCCCTCCCATCCATCTTTGCAAGCACATTTTTCGCCTTCTGGCCGTAAGGGTCGTTCGTTTCGCGAGTCGGTATACGCTCCGCACTCTATTCAGCAGAACGTTGTTAGCGCACCCAGAATGATCATATTGAAGGTAAAAGGCGGTATTGTCGCACGTGGTATACTACAGTCGTCTCCGCCCCAGCCGGTAGGACATTCACATCTCGCGTCATAAGGATTACAATTTGCGAATTGTTTGCACTCAAAGACCGGCAGGTGGCAGTTGAAGCTGCGACAAAGGTGCCGAAAGTTAGTTCTATCTCTTCGACCCTTCAAATTTGAACCACAGGCTCGAAAACTCCGGGACTTACCATGGCGGACACTCCTTCGTTTTGTTATTGGAGGGTGCCGACGAAAAATGCTTCGGATTGGGCGTCGAGTAGTTGAAGGCCGAGGCTAATAGGGGTGCGACGGAGAGCGCCGAGAGGAGGGCTAAATATTTCATATTGTCCGGTTTTAACACAGCGGCACTCAGGCACGCCGGAAGATCTCGGGGAGTAGTTTCGTCGGGTCGGAGATTGTGAAGTCGTCTATCGATCTATGGATATCTGGAGGGTATCGGAGGTCGTCCGTGGGTGTGTGGAGAATGGAGAGAGAGAGGCGTGGTGGTGTGAGATGGCTGTTCTGTCCTGCGTGTATTACGGATTACCTGCCGCCTAATTTGGGGTTAACCGAACGGCGTGACTGAATGACGGGCCTTAAGAAAGGCAAAGCTGCGACACGCAATCTCCCGCCGATACGGCTATGACGACACTCTCGCTCAGAAAAGCACCCCGATCAGAAGTAAAAGATAAAAGTAAAAATAAAATAAAATAAAATAAAAGTAAAATAAAAGTAAAATAAAATATAAAGGGATAAAATAGAAACTATTAAAATGTGGAAGATGTAAAAAAGTAAAATACAGTCGAATAGAAGAAGGAGCGATTACTAGTTTTTGATGGGGACTGCCTGGTATATCTGGAGAAGGAGAGCTCGAGGCAAAAGAGGGGACGGTCTGGAGCAGTGACACAAGCTTATTATATATATGTATACCAGTACTACATATGTCCGGACAGATCGGACGCAACAGCCTCTTCTCAACATCCGCGATGATATGGGCATTCCGGTTCTCGAACCGGAAGCATTCATTCGGAGCACAGAGGCGGAGTAGCAGATGCAGCTTGGTGGAGACCTTAGCTTAGCTTGCGTGCATATTTGGACGCTTGACATGACATCCATCCCAGAGTTACGAGTCCACAGTAGAACCAGGCTGGTCACGCCGGGCCATCCACATGATCCCCAGCCCGCCCAACAAATTAATATTTCGGACGGTCTTACATATCGATATCGTATACGACACAGTAAGCTTCCAACACGGGTCAGAACGATTGGAAACCCCGACATCACCACAATAGCATATGATCCAAAGCAACAAACGCATCGCTTGTAGACCATCGTTGTGGTTAGTCCGTGTGAGGTCTGAAACCGGGGGCGTCGATGGGCCTGAAACAAGCTGCTGCAGGTCCGTTTTTAGTCTCATCTCCAGATTTGCCCTTGGCATACGCAACAGGTCTATCTCTTTTTGTGTTGTCGTCGGTAGTTGGTTGGTTAGCGCTGTCGTCAGAGGCCGTTGCACAACGCATCTCAAAGAATCCCTCGCACCGTCTATAAAAAAAAAAAAGTACGACACGCTCTTTCCTCTCTACCTCCTACATCCTCCACGCTCCTATCATCTTCATCATCATCATCCCCGCATCTCACGCTCTCCATCAATGCTATAGTATCTATCATGAAAAGCTACCTATCTATCTATCTATGTCTTAGGTTTCCTTCAAGGCGTTCTTTGAAGCTGGAAGCATGATCCCGGCTCCTAGAATCCTCGAGGATCATGAGATGCGAGGGTCTGCAACGGCCTAACATCCACAACACAAATGAATTACAACAAAACAAAAAAAAAAAAATGGATTATATAAACTCAACATTCAAGATATATTAATAGAAAGTCTATCAAAGCAGCCTTGTGCTATGAAAGTAGGTATATCCCCGTGATTATGATGACGAGAGCAATGGTTATGCAGACTGAAGGGACGACTCCCATGGTTTTGGAAGCCTATTGCCTCGCATCAACACGGGCATAGACAATTTATTATCTAGGTTTGATTCTTAGAAATACGGCTGTGATGTTGTGGATATCTCACACCGTTGGGATCATACTTACCTACTTTTTATACGTATCACATGAGAATTAAGATAAGCCAATGGGCATGAAATCCATTGAGACTGGAAATGACTCCAGAAGTCATTCCACCAAGGCGTTATGTACCCTTTCCATATTCGACACATTCTACAAAGCTATAATTCTAGCTGTATTACGAATAGTTATGACTCGGCAGACCATAAAGTTTAGATGAAGCATATCCTCCAAGCATATATCGGTTAACTCTCGCCGCACATCCTCATACATTGAACAAAAATTTCATTCTGCATCATGATATCAACGAATGAAATATGAAAGAGAGGAAGAGAGAGAAGAAAATCATGATTACAATGACAAATAGGAATATTGAAGTTCTCACACCTCAATATATATGAGATCCGGTACTTATTAATACTCATGAATTATGCATGTTGACGAAAGAATCAACCTATACCTACCAGATGCACTATGAATATATCTCCAAACTTCCGAGAAATCAATCATGACTATTATTAAGCTCTACTGCCAACAAATTTATGAATTCTATACATCGGATCCTCAATGGAACCACGGATATAAAGTCATGTAGTGAAGAAGTTCCGAGAACACCGGCTGCATGGATAAAGAATCGGATCACTAGCACTATTATCCGAAGCCCTACATGCACCAGCGAAATATTCGCTGTATACCGATCTCGAAATAATGACACCTACAAACAATGTCTGCGTGCCAAAGTATGTGGGCTAATCAATTATAACAGAACGATCCTAGACTTCACGATATATAAACTCTCTGGACTTTTGGGTTGTCATGTCCTCCCATCCATCCATCAAAGCTAATGCACCCTAATTAATATGTCACAAGACAACCATTCTATATTTCAGCAAGATGGGGGGCAATGATCTTGGTCATCCTGTTTATTATAACCTTCATTATAAGGGGCGGAAAGAAAGTCAAACAAATGTGAAGGTTAAAGGGAGACGATATAAACCTGAAGTTCCATGAGTCCCAAGCTCTCCCAAGCTATGTCAATAGGCCAATGCCACAACAAGTGCAACGATTCAAGACCGCAGACATGACAATATTAATATAAAAAATAAAACAAAAATAGAATTTATTACCATAAGTACGACCGGCGAGGGGTTTAACATGGCGTTAAACTCCCGTCGTATGAGAAGGAAAAAATAGACATTCATTCCAGATTATGTCCACCTTTTCACCCAGGGTCTTAGGGCTAAAGTGGGATGAGTACATGACAATACTAGGCAACAGATTCCAAACTCATTCATGAACAAAATACATATATAACCATTACATCTACACTACGTTCGAGATCGGTTTCAGAATATGTGCATCCTTAAACTTCTCGAGCGCTTAGAGGCAATAGTTCTCAATAACTACAACTGAGGAGCTATAACTATTGAGTATATGATTATTATTATTATTAAAAAAATAAAAAATGAAAATAAAACTTTCGAACCGAGTTCGAAAACCTCATTATGACTACAAATAATATACAGCAGCGCCATAGAGATGGAACATTAATATACCCCAGCGTGAAGGTTGCCGGCTAGTTTACGAGACAAAATTTACTGAAATACATATACACAAAACCAATCATAAAAAATATCATATGAGCACCATGACTTCTTCAGATCCGTGGAATGTGATGAGGGGTTCTAAGTGGTACCCAGAATATATGATTATCGAGGCAACTCACAAGGAAGGCTTTGAAGATCCTAAAATCCCAAGGTACATGATTCTTGGGGAGAAAGGCCCATAAAAATGGACCGAACTAACAGCGAACAGCGCCCAATGCATATTCACGGGTTCGGGTACAATTTGTTGCGTGGCACCATTGACATATGAACAGCAACATAAAAACCAGAAGCGATAGCACAACATATAATGAAACTCTTGTCTCGTAAACCAGCCTGCAACCTTCACTTAGATGAAGCTCAATATTAATATATTAATAATCTTAGCCTGGAAACGTCTGCAAGCGGCTTGAGTTTCAATGACGATGAAGATATTGCGACAGTCGGTCTTATGAACAACAACCATAATCTCGCTACATGTCATCATCTATATCAATATCGTCGAGATGCTCTACAACCAATCGAAAAAGTCAGCCTGAAGCTCCGAATCCCGATATGATCACCCATAAGTCCGAATATAAAATAAGTTTCGAATTTGAAGAATTTTTATGCATCCGAAAACCACATTTATATTATTCAAAACTCGAAATGATAGTCTACTAAATGCTCATGACATAAATATCGAAACCGTCCAACAATGTCTCGAAAACGAGCATCGTTAATTAATATATTAATAAGAAGAAATACTACAAAGATATATCGATATTTATAAAATGAACACCATCTCATAGTCGATTCATCTTCCAGTATGGAAATATTATCACATCATCATAAGAACATGCGGTGGCTGTCTTTCATGCATTTTAATCATATTCACTAATATCGATATATATATTTGGGGATGCAGAAGAAGAACTATTTTCTTTGAGTTATTGTATGACAACGGTTTCGTTGGGTCTACGCGTGCAGGGCGTGGATGAAGCAAGCTAGCACATCACTGTTTCATGGCACTTGAGAAGATGAGGAGATTGGATGACTATAAATCTTCATATCATAACGGCTCACTTGAACACTAGATCCGTCTGGGTTTCGTGGATTCCTAAGAGATATATAAGGCCCTACTAGAGTCCGACCATCTTATGAATACACAAAACTAGCTCAGGACTCGCACCCCCAAGAAAACTAGTCTATCAAACGAACGAATATCCTCTAGGAATTATATGCAAAAATTCGCAATGCTCAACATAACATGAGCAATTACCATACATCTCAAAAGGGCAGTATGAGCATGTATGAATTCCTCTTCTCAGTACAGTATCTATGTTCACCGAAGAATCCTGAAGTAAGAAACTTAATGGTCTTTACCTCAATCTAGATACCTGTGAGTTTGAAACCGCCTCAATCTCGTGTTCATGATATATCAAAATTATATATGAACAGCTTATAGAAATAATTGGCAACGAGAAATGGTTTCTTCGGACTATGAGAATACCAAATATATATCCAGCGAGAAGGCTAGCCTGATAACGCATATTACTAAAAAGTATTGACGGCACTTCAAAACCAAAATGTACTTAATAATTTCAAGTCATGATTGCCCTTCAGAAACCCCTAGCGATGTCTTAATGATCCGTGCCATATGACCACAACCGACAAGCGAAAGAACGAATATGTCACCAAAAATATAAATCCCTATAAATACCGAGATTTCCCCAACCGCCTCCCTCGCATGTAGATCAGTTTTTACTGATCCAGGCCAGGTCGAGGCGGTTGGCAGATAGAAGGACAATACGATCTAAATGTTTGTTTCTATGGGATTTACATATATACATACCAATGGCGTTCAAGAGCTTAAGATGACTCCAGTTGCACCATAATTATAAGCAGGCCTAGAATGAGTCTTACGCATTTCACATATCTACTGTGCCAGAAAAGATCAGTTTATTGATATGGTATCGAGATATTATTTCAGCGATACTGCGGATTCAAGCGAAACATGTTCTAGAGTCATGAAATATTCCCATAAGTCAATTAAACAAGAAAAAGAGAACAACTGAGGTCGAGATGTGGCCTAATCTCTACCAACAATATCTATATGAAATCTAAAAAAAAAAAAAAAAAAAAGATTAGATACACCATACAGCATATCTTTTAATAACCCACCCTCCGGAAGGCATGCCAAATATTTCAACATGATCATAGCCACACCAAAAAGACCCGCATCGGCAGACGAAAAGGAGTTTGTACGCCTTCTCTATGGATCAACATCAATACCTCCCATATGGCTATAATATAAACGTCAGGATCAACGTCGACGGTTTTAAAACGTATTCACCAGCAGTATTATGTACACTGATCATCGACCCAGGATCGAATTTATGACTCATAAAGAGGAAATACACCCCCAATACCAACAAAAGGCATATTGAAGAGCAGTTACATTTATTGCTAAACCGTCAAAATCCAAATGAGTACCTCAAATACATGTCCAGACCCAAGCTCGAGGTCTAAGGCATGCATCTTGAATGGCAGTATAGGCGATATTTTATATGACTCAAGGGCAATAATCATGATTTATTTTATTAGCATGAGAGGTAAACAAGAGAAAGTTGGGGTAACCCAAAAGTCGTGTCGATGTCATGTGAAACATCACTGCAGTGCGAAAATTGCCCTCCTATGTGGGTATATATAACAAGTCACCTGGATGACAGAGATCTTAAGAGACATGATAATATTTCCCAAGGAATATCCACCGACAGTCCAGGCACATTCACAAACACGCAGGAAGAACAGAAATTTACTTTCAAAAGGTATGCCCGGCGCAGTTTCCTGTGCAATAAACTTGAAAAATTCATGTGGTGTCATTCATGAAACGCAAGCAACGTCTTTTGTCATGTATAAAAAAATATCTACAATATATTCTAAACTCAAGACTAGCCATCTTGTCTTTTATGAGCAAATAAACACCTGCGGATATATAAGTACAAAAGCATATTAAAGGGGGAAAGAGCAGCAGAGATGAATCGACTCTTATCATGTGCCTACAACGACGACTACACATCATATATGAAAGGGCCACCCATTCCTACATTCTTACATGAAAAGGGAACACCCCATCCGGATATGCACAAAAACATACAGAATTAATAAGCGACAGAGTCGAGTCCAGCCTTATGTGTGAGTGAGCCGACTACACATCATTTATGACGGAACAACCCAGACTTTGACATGACATTATAATTAATTATCAATATTATGAAACCCAAGATATACCCATCCCAATGCACACCTATAGGCAACTCGGGGAAGTAATTTATGAAACATTTACAACCCATAGCTCGGATAAAGGCTTGTTGAGTATCTGTTTCCACGAGTATGCATCTGGCAAAACCCCTGGATAACACGAACGGGCGCAAAACGAATACAAAGGTCGCAATATGATACACCTAAAGCGGACTTCAAACTCTTCTCATAATCACTATTAAAAAAGGGAGCATTCCTCCAAGCTTATACAGACAGATCAAAGCACTCGATGCATGCAATACAAATATAACAACGCTAATATCGCATAGTCTCCACCTCCCCCATGAGTAGCAGCTGCGAAGAAGGAAAATATATTACTACTTCATGAAAGATATCTATACGATATACTCCTAGAAGAGAGCGTACAATGGCTATCGAGTGCATGAATACAAAAAAATTACTCTGAAGCTGGTGATATGAGCAGGGGCATTACACTTGGGCCGCCCAGGTGACGAATGTGCCAAAGTTTGCAAAAGTTTGGAGAGTAATGTAGCTATACTTACTATGAATACTGCAACAAAGACATGAAGACAAGGGGAACCAGCATGCATGTATCATGTATACCTATGACTCAAGCCCTAATCTATTTTTCAATAGCCTTCAATTCACTAAAAGATATTAATCATTATAGTGGCAATTCAGAGAACTTCAATGTTGAATTTATACTCAAAATACCAATTCACATATCCTCAAAATGGATCGGCACCGATGACCGACTGACTCACTATAAATTAATGATACCACACCAAGACTCGGGATAGAGCGTATGAATACCAGATTGAAAAAACACATAGAGCTTATCGAATAATAAAATACCAGCACAGTCCGGAGGTATAGGTCGATACTGACAACACCGAAATGAACCAACTAGTATTATATCACACACTCGCGATCTTAGATTCACCCCCTATGAGAGAGCTGCCTACCCCTGAAACAAGACGAGAATACACGCATAATGGTTCTTGTCGAAAGGAATTCCCAACATAATTCTATGAGATACCAACATTTCTAAGGTTCTTCTATCATTACATATTCATAGTATCAAAAGATATTACAAGCCGCGCGTCAGATAAAAACCCATGGACGAAACTGCACAGTCGTCGTCATAGATACACTATAATATTATATGTCCTAAATATAATAATACATTAATGAACAACCCCACAATGGCGATGCATATATCTACTCCAATGCATAATACAGGGCCATCGACCTCCCATAAATATTATAGACTACTATCGCGAAGTCCAGACAAGTAAGATGTCTATACTACCATATCACAACATATAAGATGCAAAACAAAATCCCGGTTATGATCACGCCGCTTGCATCATCACAATATCCAAACAAGAAACATGTTCAATACTAATATACGTCGTACTATACGCATATTTGGCGGAAGAGTTGAAAGGACAATGTTGTGTGGATCCGGATTAACCATCTACTAGTATGGAGTATAATTACGTCGATATTGATGAATCAGATCTACCCAACTCACTTCCGTTTTGAACATGCTATACCAGAAAAAGATGGTTGGTTGATATCAATATGGTATAACAGCGCTTATTAGAACGGTATTGGAAGGAAAAATCGGCATCTAGTATGGATTAAAAGGGTACTCAAAAAAAGAAAATTCTCCTTCAGCACGCTATCGGTCACACAAGCCTAAAACATGGCTTGCATGGATAACCTCCACCAGCATCCTCCGCATTTCTAAACTCACCCATTTTCGATTCCGATGAAGAAATCGTATTACGACAGCAGAATGATGGAAATTCCTAGTCTCGGTCCCGGAAATTCCAGAACATCAGCCGACGAGTTCTACAATCTGATGAAATAGATATTTAATATACCTCCGGAGACCGGCGAAGGAGGGACTCATTTTCTAAAGGACCAAATTCTTTGGTATATAGACTAGGGAAAGGGTGCAGCTTTTCGAGGTCAACCCGAATGAAATGTGTAAGATCTCTATAATAGCCTGATGGCAGGAAGGCAGGCGAATATGCATTTTGCATTCACGTCGAATCCGGACTCCCAGCCCTTCATGCATATTTACACCATAGCCAGCCCCTCAGCGTCACAAGGGCCAGCTATGAAAACTAAGGACCTGGAAGATGAAAGACAGCTAAACTTGCTAGAGGTCGCGGTTGATATGCATGGCTACGAAAAAGAAACCGGGTTATTACTGAGTCATCTTATCTTTGCTGTCATATACATAACACATGCAACGATAACAGCTATTCACGTTGATAAAGGCTACGGAGGGTATGAATGATATAGGGAGCCATGACCTAGAGCAGTGATCATTAAGAAGGATTTCGGACGCATTGGATGTCTTCGTGTGGGAGATAGTTATATTGGAGGATTTAGATGATGGAGATACTACTGAAAAAGAGTATTACTAGTTATAGCCGTTAGATAATACAAAGGATTTTTTATTTTATAAATAACCTTGTATATAAATACACAAATGCATAATTGTATAAAAAAATATCGCTCGGTATACAATATTCTTTATAAATTATATATAGCTCGTACCGCCTAGGTCCAAATGAAACCTTTACAGATATTATATCATCACCATCATCATCGAAGAACCCGCGGTGTCTCTACACACGGTTGAAAAGAAAAAACACATACGTAACCCCATAAAGACGTCGATTTTGTTTCCATTCAGCTGGTCATGCCTTCTATGTATAAAATCCAAAATTAACACACATCCATGCACATCCTTAAAAGCCATCAATGAATTGCTATCTATGAACGATAATAAACAACAATAACTCAACCCCAGAAGAAAGAAACATCTTCCCTATAACATTCTTCGAGAATATCTGTCAAATTCTTCTATAAATATGTGACATACAATGCCACTAAAACTTCAAGCCGGTCAAACGGGATGAAAGGTGTAAAATACAAAAGGGAAACATGAGAAGGAAACTTCCAGCCTTTGTCATGCATGCAGAAGAACTCAGACGGAGGGAATCGCAGGAGGATGAGTCTATAAACATATTTGATTGAAATAAAGTTGAGGGGTTTTTTTGTATATAAAAAAACAAAAACAAAAGTAGACAACCCCATTGTTCCCAACCAAGGAGCCGTCGGAGAGGAAAAGGCCCACAAAATTTAGGAAGTATAAGCTTAAGTAGAGTAATAGTATTTAGTAGTAGCAGTGGCGATAGTTCCGTCCGCAGACGAAGATAAAAAGAAAAAAAAATGGACCAAAAAAAACGAGATGGAAACGCCGTTGTTGCAGTCTTGGTTTTATCGATAGAGGAAAAAAGAAGCACACACTCCGATATATATATATATTCACAGTCCACCCCGCCCACCGTAGTCTTTGCGGAACCCCAGTAGAACAACCAAAAAGTGCCAGTTAGCTAAAAAAAAAAGATGACAAGAAACAAAGCAGATTAATCCCGAAAATTCGATGTTTTTGCTTCCGGAGATCTGGTAATTCCTCCTCGTGACGCCTTCCCGCTTGATATTGTTCCCTAAAACGACAGATACCGAAAACCCAATGAAACAGAGACGGGAAAAAAAAAAAGAAAAACATTCTTTCTATTTGCGAATTTACTTTACCTTTGCGATGACTGGCATCTTGGCCAGCCTCAATATTGGGTATTCACGGTCGACCCGCGGTGTGATGACTTCCGGGGCGTCGACCTCGTAGACATTGTCGACTCCACCCCTTTCATCATGGCTCTCATAATCCTCGCTGTAGTATCCCTCGCTACCACTGAATTCACTTCGACTCTCACCCTCGCTCCTGCTTTCGTAGTCGCTGATACTCTGCGCCGGTCCGCTACCGTCGAGCTCGCTATCTTGGTAATATGTGGGGGTAGACGCCCCGCTCCTCTCGCTCTGGTTGTCATCGGTTGTAATCCCGTCTGGAATGTCGGCCTCTGTGTCGATTTCGGATTCAGTGACACCTTCATCAAAGTCTGAGGAATCGACCACCCGCGGTGTCCTTCTCTTCGGCTCTGGCGCCTTGCCTTCCGCCTCTAAAGCACGCTTTCCTTCATCGATTAGGGATTCGGCGAGGAGGTGACAGCGCTTCAGAGATGCGTTCATCTTGGCGGACGCCTCAAGCAGAGCTCTGTGCTTTTCAATATCCGACGCAAGGTGCTTCTCGTCCTTGGCCCTCTTTTCCAGATCCTTCTCCGTCTCCTCCTTCCCATCTCCAGAGCCGGACGACAAGCTGTCATCATCTTCCTCTTCGTCTTCTTCATCCAATTCCTCGTCGGAGCTCTCGTCGCCAGAGTTGTACTCGGCCCCGGCTTCGCGTCCGTCATCGGGGTATTCTTCTCGGCTGCTTTTTCTCTTGTGCTTCTTGAATTTGTCGGACGATAGGAGCCCCGCTCGGGCCAGTCGGCGGAATCTGCGAAGCTCGGCGGTCTGCTTTCGAATGCGACGTTCGAAGGTCTTGTTGATGGCGAGGAGCGAGGCGTTTGATATTTCGAGGTCCATAATCTATCATCAAGTGTCAACTCCGCTCGTACTTTATTTTTGGAGACAAACTAGATGCTCACCTTTCTCTCTCTTCTCGCCGCTGCGGCGAGGTCCTTCTGGTGCTCAATCATGGCGTGAGCGCTGGATATCGCGTGGAGCGGTAGGGTCGGCGACTTTGGGGACTGGTCGTATCCATTGGTGCCGCTGATAGACCCGGCGCGGGCGGCTCGTACGGGAGTGATATCTGCAGATTGCCTTCGGGAGTGCGACTGGGAGTGGATCTGAGGTATTTGAGGAGGGTGGGGCGAGGTGAAGGAGTTTCTGTTCGACGAAGGGGCGGTGGGAGGGTTGGAGGGTAGATGGGGGGGAGGATGGGAGAGGAAGGACTGTTTCGATGACGGAGGCGAGGTCCCGAGTTTCGGGCTGGTCATTAGCCTGGGACCTGTGGAAGCCTGGCTGCCGCTGGTGCTGCTGTCGGTGCGAGGAGATACCGGACGAGGGTCGGGCGAGAGGTCTCGCCGTCTGGAGGTGGGAGTATTATGATTATAATTATTGTTGGTTCTGACATGAGGTGTAGGTTTCGAGGGAGTGACTGTGGCCATGGAGACGACGGAACCATGTCTGCCCGCGGGAGTGAGAGAAATTTGATGGGAAGAAGTAGCAGGAGGAGAGGTGAGAGGAGAGTTGATGGGACTGGCTTCTTCCCTGACAGGCGAATGGGAACGAGATGTCGAGCCATTGCGAGTTTCTGAGGCATAGAAGAACTTTGCCGACGATATGGGCGGCTTTGCGAGTACAGGAGCTTTTGCTAGGACGGGAGCTTTTGGCGGACGCTTGACGTCGCTGGCGTGGAAGAACATTGGCGAGGATGCGGAGGAGCTCACAGCGCCATTGCTGTTTGTGCTGGGGGTTGTGGACCGGGGCAGCTGCTTGCCCACAAGACTTGCGACTGTGGTAGCAGATTGACCCCGCCGTGAGGGGAAAGAGTCGAGGGAGGGGCGGATGGAGGCGGGGGAGACATCGCCAGATACTGTGGCGAAGGAGTCGGTGCGGGTGATTCTGGGAGCCGGTCTGGAGATGGTTGAGCGAGAAGTTGAGGAGAACATGGAGGACGGCGACGGGGAGATGGGATGGGCGGCCAATCGAGGCCCGTTCGGCGGCAGGGAGCCGGAGGAAGAAGAGGAGGGAGCCAGCGGCATTGCGACCTCCTTCCTTTAACCCCCCCGTTGATGCTGACGATGTTTTGTGATGAGGTTGATGATGAGGTTGGTGATGGTGGTGATATTGATATTGATATATCAGGTCCCGTCGGCCGGATGAGAGAATGGCTAGGTTAGGTTGAGTTGAGCTGGGTTTGAGTTGGATTACGACGGCATGGGGCCGGATTGAGGTCTCAGAGGGCGTCTCGTCCGGGAAGCTACCACCCACAACCACCGCTGCATAGAATATCCAAAGAAAATAAAATAAAAAACTGCAACTTTTAAAAAGGAAAGAAAAGAACGATAAAATGGAAAAAATGGAAAATAAAAGAAAATAAAGGGAGATAAAGATCGAGCAGGTCGACGGGACTCGGGAGAAGAAGAAGACTCGGGAGAAGAAGGCTCAGAAGGGAGAGCCTGAGAGGCTAATTTGGATTTGAATTTGACGGTTTCGTTTCTTTTCGGGAAGAGGAAGAAGGAAGTCTGAAACAGCGGCGGACCCGATCGAGCAGCCTGATATTGTCTTGTCGGCTTTGAGAGTGAATAAAATAAAATAATTGCCTCGTCCCTGAGGAAAAAGCTTAGAACCCGGCCCGGGAAATTGCAATTGCGATCTGATCTGAGATTATATTATCGGACGGGAGCCGGGTCGGTTCTTCCAGATGGTTTCTCGTATTTTTGAGCTTATGCAAGTTGATCCTCGAGTATATTTCCGTTGAAATACTGCAGTGTATATATATATATATATATATTGATATTTTGTATTGCGGAAAGAGGATGTCGAGGATATGGATATGCAGGGTCCCCAGATCGATATCTTTCGAGGATTGATTGGTCTGAAAGAAGGACCACTCCACAGTCACCCGTCTCGGACAGCATGCATATGATCCCCCGGCTTCATCGACCTTTTCAAGCCTTTTAGTCGAACGAATGATATTGTAAGTATAATCCTGACCTATCGATCTAGAAAAAGTCGAATTAAAAAAATAGTATAACAAAAATTATTACAAAAGAGGGATGGGGGTTCCGGGATTTAAGAGAGGAGATACAATACGATGAGGGGACCTCCAAGCTAGCACACAGCGATACAGCTCCCTTGATTCAGATGTGATCATGCATAAGTACTAACTCACTAATTCACTTACGTGCATTCAGTGCGGCCAGCCAGCCAGCCAGCCAGCCAGCCATTAAGCCAGCCAGCTCGAGGAATGCAGAGCAGGGCCTGTCAGTCGTGTCATTCGGCATATTGACATGCTGTGTGTGAGGACGGACGGACAAGGGGCCACGCACATCGAGTGTGTCCAAACCGAGGAAGGTTCATGCGCTAGTTCTCTTTTTTTGCATTGCTAGCATGCTCAAAGAGAGCTCGACGACGACGATGCATCATTGATCATGATGCTTTGATTGGTCTATTCAATTTACAATTCCCCGCATCCGAGGCTGGGGAGCTGAGGAGAGAGGAGGAGGAGGAGGAGGAGGAGGAAGAGAAGGAGGAGGAGAATGAGGAGGAATGTCATGCGGCCAGACGGGAGGAATGCATCTCCCATTCTCATGCTCAGTCCATCGTCACAGTATCGATATCGTATGCTTGGCTTCAGACTTCGCTGCCGTACTAGTACTCTGCGTACACACATACTTACTTACTTATCCGTAAACTACAGTAATCATAAGTATACACAGTGAGATGTGTATACAGTTTGATTAATTGTCAGTGGGAGTCCAACCGCCAAGATCGATGTCTCTCTCTGTCGCGGAACACATACTCTCTATTCTATCTACATCTTGGTTCCATTTTTATTTTATTTTAGATAATCCATTTAATTCGTGCTAACTAAACTTCCTTATTACTTTTTATTTTCTAATTTGATTGATTAATTGGCACGTGACGGCGCGGGCTGGTTTACACGCTTTTGTCCCCTCTCGTTATGTTTTGGTGTTTGGTGTTTACCTCCTCCTCCCCCCGGCCTCCACAGTGGCATGACTCTTGAGAGATATATATTATTGTCACGACCATGCATCGATATGCTTCAGTACTAAATGTCTACAGGAGCATGCAATAATGTCCGCCGGCAGTCCTACTCCACCTCCTATTCATAACCAACAGGAGCGCTATGCTCACATCTCCCGCCAGCGAGGCCGACGTCCCACCTTCGGCCCAAGACCATCTTCGGATTCTCCTCGTCACAACAACAACAACAACAACAACAATATTGATACCACCACTACCACCGCCACCACCACCACCAGCCCTCCTCCAAATAATAATACCGACAACAACAGCAGAAGTAACGACGGCGATGAGATTGGAAAAAATGACGACGATGGGAAATCAACTCTCAAGAGACAGCTCCTGGGCCCCTCCCTCCTCAAATCCGGCCAGGACAATGTCGACCAGTCCCGCGTCGCCGAAATCATCTACGAGGCCTCAAAGGGCTCCAAATACTTTGCCAACGAGTCCCGTAAGGACCTAGAACTCACAAGGCGTATCGACCGAATCCTCAAAAAGAAGGCAGACCTTGAAAAGATAGACACATCCGCCGACCTCAAGCGCGCCGATGCATACATCGCCGCCCTGGAGTCAGACAGAGACCTCTCCCAGATCATCGTCCACGTCGACTGCGACGCCTTCTACGCCTCTGTGGAGGAACTCGACCGTCCCGAACTCAAATCCGTTCCCATGGCCGTCGGCAAGGGCGTCATCACCACCTGCAACTACCAGGCCCGCAAGTTCGGCGTCCGCTCCGGGATGGCCGGTCACATCGCCGTCAAACTCTGCCCGCACCTCATCTTCCTCCCTCTCAACTTTGAAAAGTACAATGCAAAGGCCAAGGAAATCCGCCAGGTGCTCGCCGGGTATGATCAACGCTTCGAAGCCGCCAGCTGCGACGAAGCTTACCTCAACATCACGACGTATCTGCAATCCCACAACTTGGATCCCGAAGCGGCGGTGGAGAAAATGCGCCGGGAGGTCTTTGAGCATTCAAAGATCACTGTCTCCGCGGGTATCGCGCCGAACGCACGCATTGCGAAGATTTGTTCAAACAAGAACAAACCGAACGGTCAATTCGTAAGAATCACTTCTTTGATATCTCTCAAGTAGCGTAACACCCCCAGCTAACCATCCTGCTGGAAAACAAAAGCGCGTGGGCAACGATCGATCGACTGTCATGGCCTTCATGAGAGCCCTGCCGGTCCGCAAGGTCAATGGTGTCGGCCGAGTATTCGAACGTGAGCTCGAGGCTGTCGGCATCAAGACCTGCGGCGACATCTACCCGATGCGAGGCCTCATATTAAAGGTCAGCCGCCCTTTACAATATCTATATACTATATTATATATATATAAGGTTCTAATAAATTGCGATAGCTCTTCGGCCAGAAAGCCTACGAATTCCTGATATCCGTCTCCCTGGGTCTGGGCCGCACCGTCATCCGCCCAGCCGAAGAGTACATCCGGAAATCCATCGGCAGCGAATCCACCTTTCGAGATCTCGAGGGCTCCGCGAATCTCCGCGAAAAACTTCGACAGACCGCTGAGGCGCTAGAGGAGGACCTGACGAAGACGGAACTCCAAGGGCGGACGCTCGCTTTAAAGGTCAAGATGTTTACATACGAAGAAGCTATCCGCCAGAAACCCCTGCCATATCCGATATGGAAAGCCGGGGACGTCTACGAATACGCACTACCCCTGCTGATGAAGCTGGAAGAGGAATACAAGCCGATGAAGTTGCGACTGATGGGGTTGCGGATGACGAACCTGTCCAGCAGGAAGAAGACCGGCGGCGTGAATGACTTTTTCAAGCCCCTCGTGGTCAGAAAGAGGAAGTTCGGAGAAGAAGAGGGGGATGGAAAATGGCAGGAGTGGCCGGAGGAGGAATGGGGCAAATACGACGACGCGGGATTCGAGCGCAGACGTGAAGAGGAAGAAGATATGGACCCGGATGAATTGAAATACTTCGATGGCTTGAGAAGTGATGACTTGTTGGGCGTTGAACGTGACGAGGATGATAGCGAAGGACAGCAGGATGATGCGGCGAAAAGCGACGAGATAAAGGAAGAGAAGCCGAAGAGGGGCGAAATCTACTGGCCATGTCCGATATGCAACCTCCCACAGGTGGCCGAGGACAGGGCGTTCAACGACCACGTCGATTTCTGCCTTTCGAAGCAAACGATCAGGGAAGCAGTACGGGAGGGTGATGGCGAGAGAGATTCCACCACGCCTACTGCCCCCCAATCACCTGCTGGAGGTTCCAAGACGAGAGCAGCAGCATCGGCTTCGCCGGAGAAGGCAGTGATCAACGCGGTGTTCAAGGAATACAAGCAGGTCGGGAACCACAAGAACCCTCTGCCGTCACGGAGAGGACGGCCGCGGGGTAAGAGGAGGAAGACTTGAGGGTTTAAATAATAGGTACTTGAGGTACGCAAGTATATGTACATAGTTTGGCTTTCTTTTGGGGGATTATAGTAGGGATCTAGGACGGGGCGTCTGTGTTTTTATAGCTACAAGGGGTGCAGTTGATATACGAGCTAATGATATATTGATATGCACATCTGTTTTCCATCCGGGTGGTGGTTGTGTCGATTGACTACTCTGAGTACCAGCTCTGCAATCTGGCCCGGTGTGCTTCGTAAAAACGTTAAAAATGGAAACTGATAGAAGGCCGCCTCCCGACACTTAAAGCTAACTGATTCGTTTCGTATTTCTCCGCCCAATTGATTACTCACCGCTTTGACAGAATAGATCATAAGATAAATCTGCTTTCTAGGTATGGTTGCCGTTGCTTTCGAATTCCCCAGTGAGCTAGAGATCGGCGCAATCATACTAAGATGATTGGCTCCATCAAAGTTTTGGCTTTTTCAGCTATTCCGACGTGCGCCGCGCTATTCGATATTCAGATGGCATTTCCACATCTCGATGCATCTCGGCTGCTTCGGCCCAACGACGAGACGAGATCTGCAACATTCCGCAACGCGCTTTTGAAAATTCGGCCTCATCGAACTTGTGAATGTCACATAGCTGAGGAAACGCCATGGCGCTCAACTTAGCAAGCCCACTCTCGTTGATGAAATTGACCAGTTGGAGCTGAAGCGATGAAGACTAGACTGAGGGCGGCGAGATCAGGAGAGACGTCCGAGACGAATCTTCAAGACACTCCCCGACGCAGCCCGCTTTGGTTGCTTATACTGTTAGGAAGAGCACAAAGCTGGGACTGGGACCGAGATTGAGACTATTTAAAAGAGCATCTCCAGCAGGCAGTCTCCATTGATCTCCCTACTCAGACTTCACTCAAGTCAAACTCCAATACAGAAATACCTTTTTCTGGTCTTTTTTATTATTATTAAACTGGCTTCTTTGAGGGAAATTGTCCAAACTTCCTCAGCTCTACTACCCCTTAGCTTATTGCCTACTCTTCAAGCTTAAATTTTACATCTTTTGCCGCCTCATAAACATCATGACCGACGTAATTGCTCGCAAGCTCGGAGAGCTCGGCATGGACATTCTGGCTTCTATTATCTCCTCTGAATTCCTCGGCCTTTTATCTGGTCCTTCCCCCACCGACCAAGACTTGGCCACTATCCTTGGAGACCTCGCGGCGATACAAACAACTTTAGAAGCCATTCAGAACACACTCAACGAATCGATCGTTGAGACAATAACGGCAATACCCAAGGCTGATATGTCTGATATAACGACAAATATGAGTCTTATGCACCACTGGATCAAAACTCTGCATGATGACCCCACTTCCGGTGGGCTTGCACAAAGCATCGATGATTTTTGTGGAACAATCAGCACGTGGGCTCAAGGAGCGGCCCAGAGAATCCACGATGCACTCACTGTCGGTGTTGGTGCGCCTTCAGGGCTCCAGCAAATGTGGACCACACTTACTGGTCCTGGGGCTGCCCCCTTCGACCCTGTTGAAGTCTACAAACAAATAAAGTATTTTTCTTTATACTTTCAAAGCGGGCTGAAAAAGATAATAGTCTTGCTCACATTTCAAATGCAGCGGGATTTGCCCAACCCTAAGTGGCATGCTCGAGGCCAAGAAGCCCAGCAGAGCATTAACACAGTTAATAATTTAATCACCGACTGGGATAATGTCCTCCAAGCCTCAGCGACCGCGATAATCCCACCATCTATCCAACAAATGGCCCAAACTTGGTTGCCAGATAACAAAGCCCTGACTGCCATCGTGTTTGCTATCGACCGTTATCTACCCCCTAGTGATGGGGCATATTATGGTGTCAAGCTGTCGTCGCATCACGAAAATTATTGGGACACATGCTTGAAACTGGAAAATAATATGTGCACTGATGCTACAAACGAACGCATGTGTTTCTCGTTCTATCGTGCTAATGGCGACGCGACTTACGAGATAGTAGCGAATTATTCGCCAGGTAACAGTAACCCTGATGGCCTCCCTAATTTTGTAGGCCTATGGGCCTGGCAGTTCGGAACCCTCGTCATGCCGATATTCAATGAGGCGACGACAGATTCTTTAACGCGAGCGTGGTTTGAGATCAAGATGCTACCGGGAACATTCGATGGGGACTACTTTTTATGTACTCTTCTTATCCTCCCTGGTCCCTGGGCGCAGGATCAACCTTCCGGCTATGGCCTAGCGGTTAATGCTCTTTACGGTGGAGCTGAGCCGCATCCCGCTATCTACAGAACGCTATGCGTCAATTCTGTCCCCAATGATCCTGCCAGTATTCCAGGCTTGGGAACTGATTTCACTTGGCGTCTCCGCTCTCTCACTCCTCAGTCATAAGATAAGATATATGGGTAGTTAGTTTCACCAGGGTTATTAACATCTATTTCTAACGACACTAGATGGCATCAACTTTTGAATTATATTGCGGGCGATTTGGCATTAAAACTCCGAATTTCGTTGTGGTAACACATACCTGTATTTAATTCATGTTATTGATGATATGGAACAGAGAAAAAATTTTTGCTTGCTACCACTATTGTTACTGAAATATTAGTTCTGTAGTTATGGTTATAACAGTCTTTATAGCTCTAAAAAATGGTCCCACTATTCTCACCAATGACTCCGTCCATCGTATCACGGTACCATAATACTCAACAAATACCGAATATTAATTACAGGAAAACCTTCTTCCATTTCGGTCTTTCAGTTTTCGAAGGGCCTTCCACGGCTTTGTTGGTGCGGCTGGGTCGTTATTAATGACTTATCATATGTAATTTACGATAGGGCTACAATACTACGATATAATTTTTGGCCAAGTTTTTTTAACCTCTGGAGTATAGCGAATACATATATATGGTCTTGGAGAATTACCTAGACCTCGGGCTACGCAACATGCGCCATAAAATTGCAATACTGGCGAAGCATATCGATATTAATATCCCCCCCCCCAAAACACACCTATCCGTTAGTTCGTAAAACGTAACCCTGGCAAATATAATAATATTCCGTCCCTGGAGTACCTTGAACATCTATAACAGCTATACGGGGGTTTTTTTCCAAAATTGAAGACTATACAGCTGGCCTTAAGCAATTAAAATCAACTCTACTAAAATAGACGTATAAATTGACCTAGATCCCTGGATCTGGCCCGGTCCAGAAAACCTCCTCCCGACCCCCGTATATTATCTACTTACCTAGGTAATAATAATATGTTTTCTGTGTACATAAGATCATATATAGACCCTCGGTCGACGCTTCAACCCGTAAAATCTCATATAAACAATGTGCAAAGAAATGTCCCCGAAAATACTTCGCAGAAAATGATGCATAATTCGAAGTCCGCTGGGTATATAAGGGGGAAGAACGAGGCGTTCTGTCTTCTTTTTGCTCTTTCTCCCGAAATCATACCTTTTCATATGCCTTACATACCATTCATAATCGGGTCTTTGACAATTCACTTCAAAAGCCAAAGAGGACTCTTCAGTTCCAAGTCATTTTCACTCAATATGCGGTAGTAAAATCGGAAGATAGAGACAGGTGAGTTTTCCCCCTCGGGGGTTCTCACTTAGTGTTAACAATAATGATTCATGCCGATATTCGGGGGCTTGCATGCTGCAGCCAGTGAAGAATGTTAATTTTCGGAGTCTGAGTCGCTAATATCAATATTGCTTTAGGTTCTCTGTGCCCCTGACTAGCACAGCTAGTTATGAACGATGCATATGAAAGAGCGGTTGCTTACCTACTTAGGTATATATGTTAGCAAATTCGAAAAACACAGATAGGAGTAAGTGTTAGCAATGATGATTAATGCCGACATTCAGAGGCTTGCATGCTGCTGCCAGTGAAGAATGTTCATCTTTGCGCTAAGGATCAAGCGTAGTCTGACTCGCTAATATCAATATCGCTTTAGGTTCTCTGTGCCCCTGACTAGCACAGCGAGTTATGAATGATATAGTTAATAGAAGAATGGATGTGCTTACCCAAGTTTGACGGTACGTGTACGCTGACCAGATGTAATAGTTGCTCTCGGGGGAGGGTTTGCTAACACCGTAGTTCAAATAGAAAGAATTAAACACACCTCGGCTGATCCAAATGTGTTGATAAGCGGTTTAAGGTGATCCGATCGTCGAAGATCACATTTTATTTTGGGTATCGGAACGATCATCTGCTGCTATGATATGCGTGAAGGCTATTCTTAAGAATACCTCTGGGGTTTATTTTCACCAAGTGATTTCGAATATTTCTATATCGACTCTTACATTACCTATGTAGTATAATCAGCCGCTTGATTGTATAGCTAAATCTTGAGCCTAAGAGACCTATTACATTCCATTCTAATTGTTATGCATCGGCGTAATCCTGTAACTGTATAGATGCGGATTAGTCCTAGATTATTATTCAAAATGCAACGTTTGCAACACGGGAAGGGGAAAGAAGATGATTTCGACGTGCAATTCCACACCATCTGTCCGTACGGTACTAATTGGTAGGGATCGGGAGCCAATATAAATACAGCAAACGTTTTCTCCTCCGTTGATGATGCCTGGTTGGTTATTGCCGCATCAGAATAGCTACCGGGATGCATATAAGCAGTCGGACTTCGAGCTGAGGCAACCAAGCACGGTGGAGTCAGCACCGCCGTTAGCTGGTTGTGGGCCAATGCCAAAGAAAAAAAAGAGGAGAAAGAGGAGAGAAAACCTGGTAAATTTGATACATGAACTCAAGTAGCTTCAAAAGGACCTGAAAGCAATTGAAGCATTACCAGAACAAGCGTTGGATATTTTGTGTTGCGGACCTCTGAATAACTGCCCGAGCTACCCCGGCTCCATTCTGGAACCAGACTAGTGCTAGCCCCGGATAGCACTCATCTACACAAGCAGTCTGCGGCATCAAAGCACAGCATCACCAACTTGCACTAGCATCAAAAAGCGGAGGATGTCGACACCGCAGCCCATCCCGCCGCGGCTGACTCCCTCGGCCATCGCAGGAAGTCCTTCTCCGCGTCCGTCAACTGCGACCTCGCTGGACCCGCCCACCCCGCGGCCCTCCCAGCTGCCCTTCCCAAGCGCGTCCTCCACTACTACCACGACCACTATCACCACTGACGACACCATCCAAATCCAACAGCAGCAGCAACCACCGTTCCTCCCCTTCTTCACACTCATCCAAGACGCAACCACATCCTCCCACTTTCACCCTACCGTCCGTTACGTCTTCTCCGACGACGAATTCGACCCTTTATCGATCCTCCCACCTCGACATCATCCACTCCCACCGGCACACTCCCCCTCCGCTCCAAACAGTCTCTCTAATTCCGCCGCTGCCGCTGCAGCTGCGGGCTTAAACCAAACACCGGGTACAGGCGACAATAACTCCGGCTCCGGTAGCCAAGCGGACGTCGACTCAAACTCCTCCGGACACTTCTCCAAAGCCGGTAGCAACGTCAACAATAATCGCGGATTAGGGGGTAGAAATAACGACCGCATCATCCTGGTAGACATAGCGGCAGACGGGCAGGGGATTCTATCAGCGCACAGTTTGAGTCCCGACTGGCAGATCAGCGGCGTCTCTGTTACAAAAGCTCCGACATGGATGAGTGACGGTGACGGTGGGTCCACTGCTGCTACTGCTACCGGAGAGGTTGGAGGGGATGGAGGGTTGATGTTGACGATTGACGGGGTGGGAAAGGGGAAGAGAAAGGTACTGCCGGGGACCACGCCAGGGATTATGGACCCCATGATGAAAGAGAAGAAGACTGGGGGTGTGGAGGCATTGGAGGAGCTGGTGGGGCTTTATCAGGAGAGGTTAGAGAGGTTGCAGGGTGTGGTTGACTGGGCGGAGGGGAGGAAGGGGGTGGAGGGGGACGCTGCTGTCGGCGAGGGCAGTTGAAGGTGCGTAGTAGAGTTGGTCATTTTCTATTCAACACGTTCTGGAAGATGGAAGGGGCTTCAAGGGGGCCTCCTCTCACTCAAAAAGCGATACCGATATCACTCCATCTGACCCAAAATTTGGTCGATTGATGAGGCGACGTACATGGCATTCGGACCACTAGTGGAGATATACCCCGATAGCATTTACCCGGGCCGTACCACAGAGGGTAATATATTGACCCCCGGGGGAGGGGGAAAAAAGCCCTGTGTCAGTTCATATAATATGAGTTCCCACAAAAGACGCTGAGGAGATTGTAATATAATACATCTGATAACTCAAAAAAAATATAACAAAGAACTCGCCATCCAGAAATATACCAAACCCAATCTCAAAAAGCTTCCATGGGTCAGGTCCGTCAGAATAAAATGTATATACAGTGAAAGAATCCGAAAACGAAGTAAAGAGAAAGAGAAATAGAAGTTTACTTCGCCTCCCTCGCGAGCCTTTCCAACTCGATTCTCTCCTCATCTCTAGCCTCCAACTCCTTGATCCATGCCCTATTCTTCTCCTTCGCCTTCTGCTCCGCTATCTTATTCTCCAAGTTCTTCCTCTCACGGTGTTCGTCCGCATAGTAGTAACTCCCGCCCACCATAGCCGCAACCGTAAACCCCTGAGCGTAGATTCTCCTCCTGAACATCTTGTTCGTGTAGTCTCGATCGTTACCCGCGCGGATGGAACGAGAGGCGCGGTAGAGCGCCCACACCGTCAAGGCCATGCCGAGCGGGATGAGGGGTTCGCCGGTTATTCGCCGGAAGAGCTTAGTGGTCCGGGAGGTTTCATAGAATTCTCTATTGGAGGGTGCAAAGAAGGTGTTAGTGGCTTGATAACGTAGGTGGGGGTGGTTTTATACCAGTCAGGCGACCGGCTAAAACGTACTCGTTGCCCTCGAAGGAGGACGGCATTTTGGGATCGTGCGGAGACGGCATTTTTGATTGATTATGCTCTTGTTCAATTGAATAATTCTTAGGGGGTTATTTTTTCCGAAGACGTTGAGTTTTGGAGGTTATGGAGATATCGGCATCGGAGCGTTGTTTCTGAAGACGGTGGATTGGGTGGATCAATCGGGTGAGGTTAATAAGGTTAATATGATGTCGACGGGTTTTGTCTGGGGTCCTGCCGGGTATAGGCGAGAAAAAGTCAACGACATCATGACTTTGTGTTTGGCATCAACGAAAACGGGCTAACGCGATGGATGGAAAGGCATATTCAAAAGCCTCGAGGGGAGTTTTTTTTTGTTTTTTGTTTTTTGTTTTTGTTTTTTTTTTTTTTTGGTATTTCTAACAAATCCTTTTTAGTTATTTTCAGTACCGAAGCTAAGAAGAGTTAACAGAATGGCCGATAAGCTTATATAAGTATATTATATTGCCGGCCTCAGCTCAATACAGTTACGTAACCTTCCACCCCGAACAAGCATCAATCTCACTTGCTCAACTGGTGGAACCTTCTCCCAAGAAAAATAAAATATAGAAGAGACCTCTTAAACACCCATAAAATAATCTAGGCGTTCGTAGAGCACTTTCCAGAAACTCCCAGCACAGAACTCTCTGCTCTATTATGTATCAATGCTTTCCCCAGCTACCCCTGCAAGTTTGAGGCGGACAGCCCGCCGAGTGCGATACATACACACATGCATCTGGCGTGCATGCTCCAAAACATTCGGGTGGGTAGACCGGCTGACAGCCCGCGAGCCTATAAAATCTCATAAAGTTCATGTATGCTAGTAGATATTGTGGATCCATGATTTTTGTGGTAACAGAAGAACGATGTTATGGCCTGGTTCAATGATTTCACCGGACTCGGGATTGAAGCCTGGCGATGCAATCCATACCCAGTTAATTATAATACACCGTGGATAGACGGATATATCAAGTTACCCTATACATATAGCGAGATTAAAGATATCGACATTAGTGCTTTGAGGGGTATATATAAATAAAAGGCTATAAGAGCATCGGGTACCCTGAATGGAGTCGACTTTAAAATCTTGTGATTTTCCTCAAAATTTTCGCTTTGATATTACGTCCCTCTAATAAATCATATAAATACTTTACCAAATACCTGAGCAGTTTATACACCATGAAGCTCTCAGTTTTCATTCTTCCAGTTATCGTGGCAATTGCAGCGGCGTATCCTGCATTGGACGGTATTCCTTCTATCATTAGCGCGGATGTATGAATCCCAACTGATGTGAAACCACATGCACAGCCAATCCGAACGTTAACCATGAAGGCGCACCCTCACAAATCCATCTCAACGATGCAAATTCTCCTCCTAAAGGCGCCCAAGGTCAGTCTCATATCTCAAACCCTGGGTCAACAGTTATATCCCGTGATATGTATATACCTAACAAGCCGAAATTCAACAGAGATCAACAAATCACAAAATCCGCGTCCCGTAAATACCATCTCGGAAATGTCACGTTGCGGTCAATGTATGTTACCATTAACCTGATACTCTGTCGAAATATATATTCTAGCGGGTATGTTCTAATATTGTGTTTTACATATAGCTTGCGATGTCGACTTTGATTGCGAAGGCGGAGGGGTCGGACGGTGTTACATGTGCTATAAGGGCGCGTGCCGTTGATCTGATCGGATTGCTAGATCTGCTTGAATTTGATCTATTGAATGTACTTACCTGGATATTGTTCCAGTCTAATAATGATAATTTGGGCTTGTGCTGAGGTAACTCTGTTTACCGATAAACAAGGACTATGGTTCGTAGAGTTCAAGATATCCGTCCTTTCGAGTTCTTGGCTGCGTATGTCTATGTTTACATGTCCCTCTTCTTATGTTAAACTGCAGTCTACTGGAACTACGAAATATTGGTAAAATTTAACTTCAGATAGCCTTCTAGAGCCTGCGGGCTGTTACTAGTTCGGATGACCATTAGGTCTTATACGAGATCTGTAAAATACATTTAGAATACTCCGTGACAGCCAACGCGCAATCGCGCAACAGAATCTCGACAGTCAGAGCATTCTCTAGTTGTATATATGTGGAGCTCTGTTAGGGCGGCAAAAGATGCACAATCGAAAAGCAGGGACCGGTTGGATTTTGTTTCACAGTCCGAAATATCTTGAAACAAGGTGTCTATGACTACGTATTTTTAATCGGCCTTGTCTTCCGCGTGCAGCTGGCGTATACCTTACCGCTTGTCTGTTGGATTTCAACAAAATAACGTAACTTTCTGCCCTTTCCTGTCGTATGTTGTTCATGCGACAACTCTTTACATATATATTTGAGAGTATGGAAAGTCAGAGCCTTTAAACTCTGCGCATGGCAGTTCGCTGGCGATATAAATACCACTTGGTTAAAGTGTTGGAATATGGAGGTCTCCAAATATCTGGCATATATAATACCCATATCCATCCTCATACTGATATCGTAAATATATTTAAGAAGGTTGGTAACAGATATTAATGCGACTGCGTACTGGATCTCGGATAAATCTTTTATAAAAAATTAATAGCTTTCGTATAACTATAAGTTTTTAGCTATAGCTTGAGATTGTCGAGCTTTGACGGACTGGTTTTGTATGATACGCAATGGTTTCTGTTTATTCTCTTCTCCTCTATATCTTCGGGATAGCTTTCTACTCTTTCCCAGGAATAATTCTCGCCAATCCTATCCTCGATGCATTAAGTTCCGACTTTTGGGGCCTCCAACTTCGTGGACGAATGCAACCCCCACCCGTGATTGCAAAAAGACAGGTCACCACCTGTAAGCTGAGAGCGCCGCGGTTAGTCGGCTGCTATGATAGGAAAGACCGGGCGCTATTCCCAGACGTGAGTCGCAACGACGATAGAACTGAACTAGAGTGCAACAACAGCTGCTTCGAGAAAGGTCATTCCTTCGCCGCCGTCGACGGTGTTTGGTGCCTGTGCGGGAGCGTATTCACCGAACTCCCCCTTGCAAAGCTCGATGAATCCGAATGTGATACGGAATGCCCGGGCCCTCCGATTAGACCGGATCGGCCGAAATTCAAGTGTGGAGGAAATGGCCGTACCAGAATCTGGTTCTGCAGTATGGAGCAATTCCTACCCGCCATTGAAATCGACGACGGAAAGCCATCCACGATTACAGCGGTGGAACCAAAAACATCGAATACGGCACAAAGGTCAGCCGCAGGCCCACCAAATAACTCGTTAAGGACTAGTGTTCAAGCTACATCAACCGCAAAGCTGAGTTCCGCGATGCCGGTTATATCAAGGTCGCCCAGTGCGAGCTTAGAGAGAGATCCTGAGTTTCCGGTGACCACGCCTCCAGACAATACCACGACTCGCCAAAGCGAGCCCGGAATTAGAACGATTACGATTACCAATATCGTTACGGCCTCCAGCCAGACATCCAGCAGTACCAGTAAATCAGGGGCTATAACCGTTACTATAACCAAACAAAATACTGTAACATATACCAGAGCTACAACGAGCGTCCAGACTACGGTCCGTGAGTTAACAACGACTGTTGTGTCCGTCGTAACCAGTACCCCGCCCTCAGACGCTGCCCCGCGAGGATCATTCAATTGCCCTAGCTATGGTTTCATCACCAACGAAACGGGTATTTTCACCTTCGACATGGCCACAAAACAGGTGACCAATATAGGTCAATCCAGCAAACTAGCCTCCCCAGACGCTCTCGGATACAACGTTCTCGATCATAGCCTTTACTTCATCGAACAGTCGAGCTCAACCGTAATGAAGATGACCGCTGACGGTGTCACTACTAAGATCTTTTCCTGGCCTGGCTTTGAAAAGGCTGACCTCGGCGATATCGACACTAGCGGACAGTACTGGATCGCTACAGGATTTGATCAGTCGAACATGAGTAACTGGACACAGATTGATTTAAATCCTTATTCTTCAAAGTACGGCAACATCGTAAACGCAGGTGTCGTCAGCCGTCCCGGCAACGGCGCAGGCGACGCTGGAAAAATAACTGACTGGACTTACATCCCATCGGCAGGCCGATATCTCTGGTCTTTCGGAGTCACCGATTTCAACTCCAACGCTCTCGCACTTTACAAGTTCGATATGACCAATCCAGGGTGGTCTCTGGAGAGGAGTTATGGTACAAATATCCAGAGCAATGTGAATTCATGCTTTGGATCTGACAACGGGTATCTATACTGCACGATCCAGAATGGGGATTGGTACGAGACAAATGTTCTGCTTACCAGTGCGTCGGCGGAATTTTTTCCGAATGCGGGGATTCCGTGGGCTACGAACGGGGCACGTTGTGTTTTAAACAGGACGGATATATAATGAGTGATCTAGAGTCGTTCTTTAGATGTGACACATAAGTATAAATCATAGCCATGACTTTTTCTGTATCCGCGCTTCCGAGTTAGCTTTCTTTCATTTCCTTTCTCCCGAATATTTTGTCGACATGCGGGTTTCTTTTTCAAGATTTGATATATAGACATATATGCGTATTTATATGAGTTCGATCAAAAGTATGCCGTTTTCAATGGGCATCTGGTATGTAATTTAGTACTTAAAACGATGTCAGTGAAGTGCACAATCCATCTCTACATGTTTCTATATCATTTATTAGCTATGGTGCAAATGCAACAAACCCGTATGGGGCCCTTTCAAATTACAACAGCTACCTGGTCCAGAACATCCAATGCGAATAGATCCTTCACCTCACCAATTCCGCATACCTCCACTCCAAAAGCTAAGCTACCCCTGTTTTCGTTACGAAACTCCAAATGACCTGCCCGCTTGTTTCAAGCTCGGATCTTTTATATAAATACTCAACCGCAGTAACAACCTGCCAGTGAGAAAATATCGACCAATCGACCCCTTAAAATTCAGCAAAAGTTTTTTCCAACGAAACTATCAGATATCGTAATAATTCACTTGAGCTTCTGCGATCTTGCGTTCACGCACGTGCAGAAATCAATAGGGCACATTGCCAGCGAAGATCATTTGGTTGCTGCAAAATACCACGCCTTCAACACAGGAGTAGTCCAAGCTTTCACGATGGTTTACATCAAACCCTTCAACGTTGAACAGGTATGCTCTTACCCACGATTTTGTATGTAGCTGTAGACATTTCTAAACAAAGTCTTTCTATCAGTGGATGGATAAATATGAAACGAAGTGCACCAACAATATCGCCGAGACCTGCTGCGATTCTGTTTCCCTTGCTGAGCTTGTTTCTTTGACTTCAACCTCGACTCACTCCGAGAACCCATTGAGTCTCTCTCTATTCAAAAAACGGGTTCGTCCATCTTTAATTATATAAGACTCTCTCAGAAGTGATATAATATACAATACATGCTAACACCCCACCTTCAAAGCTCGACTACGGCCACATCCGCGGCTCCCCTACTCTCCTAACAAACATCTCAACCCTTTACTCCACCCCCAAATCACAATTCCCCTTCTCCCAGATCCTCATAACCCCCGGCGCCATCGCCGCAAACTTCTTAGTCTTCTACACTCTCATCAACCCTTCCTATCACGTAATCTGCATCCACCCGACATACCAGCAACTCCACGCCGTCCCCGCATCCTTCGGCGCCTCGGTTTCCCTCTGGAAACTCCAGCAGACCGATGACGCGTGGACGGCTAACATTGACGACTTGAAATCCCTAATCGTCCCGGGAGCCACCAAACTCCTGGTCCTCAACAACCCCAACAACCCGACGGGCGCGATCATTCCGTTGGAGGTGTTGATGGAGATCAGGGTTTTAGCGGAAAAATACGACATCATGGTGTTGAGCGACGAAGTCTACGCTCCCATATTCCACTCCTCGGACGTCCCGCCCCCGCCGTCGTTTCTGAGCTTGGGGTACAAGAACACCATCGTCACGGGATCGCTGTCGAAAGCTTACAGCCTGGCGGGTATAAGGATCGGCTGGATCGCGTCTAATAACCCGGATATCATAGAATTGATCGCTCAAGCTAGGGATTACAATACCATCTCGGTATCCCAGCTCGACGACACCGTCGCCGCTTACGCGCTCTCGCCGACCGTGCAAAGGGCTTTGGTGAAGCGGAACGTGGACCTCTGCGAAAGAAACCTAAAGCTGCTGGATGAATTTATAAAAAAGTACAGCAAGTATATGAGTTACGTAAGACCAGTGAGCGGGACGACGGCGTTTGTGAAGTTTACGAATCAGAGCAGTGAGAGGGGGGTGGATGATGTTAGGCTCTGCGAGGCGGTGGTCAGGGACACGGGTGTTCTGTTCGTCCCCGGTGGTCACTGTTTTGGGGTGGATGAGGGGGAGTTCAAGGGGTACGTGAGGATCGGGTACGCCTGTGCGACGGAGACGCTGAGGTTTGGGTTGATGAAGGTCGGGGCGTGGATTGAAGCTGGTGGGATTGATTTTATATAGCTCTTGAATCAAAGAAGCTAGAGGGAAGTATCACGCCTGTATGTATCTTCGGATGGTGTGTATTTATGTCTTGCGATAGATCTCTAGACCAGTTTTGCTATACAATTCTTTTTTTCTCTCTATGATCTATGGTCTCATCCTTTAGACGCCACGCAGCGATGAAAAAGCAGGAAGAGAAACGAACACCCCGTAAATGCACATGCAATAGAGCGCCATAATCCCATAATACACCACATTAGTCCATAAAACGCTCATGAATCCTCCGCCAAACCAGCCCCTGAGGAGGAAAAAAAAGGCAGTATAATGAAATATCATAATGAAACCCCATGAACTCCGCATCCGCCCCATCCATCACCTCCTCGCGATCAAATTCCTCATCCTTTCCACCCGCGTAAGTTCCGCCGTATTCAACAGCCCACCGAGGACTCTGCTAATCGCCTCGAGCCTCACACCAAATTCTTGGACGGATTCACCGGCCCTCCTTTTCTCGCCCATTATTGTCGGGTCCTGGGATTTCGGTTGTTGGACGAGTTAGCGAACGTGTTCGGCGCACATGGGTTGGCGACTTGAGCCTATGGTTAGGAAGGCAATAAAAGGATTAGACAAAACGGGTAGGTGAATGAGGGCATGAGTTAACAGGATTCCTGAAATAATGAGGGGTATCAGAAGTGAGAGTGGGAGGAGAACAAAGAGAGACATGAAAAAACTATAAGATCCAGCACCCCAAGGGAAAAAAAAAAAGAAAGGAGCGGTAAGAAGATCAAAGTGAGCATCCGGGTCCAGCATAAAGAATCCAAGAGTGAATCCATATTTTAGGTCCAGGTCCAGGTCCGTCCAGGTCCAAGTCCAGGTCCAAGTCTGCTGATTAGAGATCCGGCATTTCAATATCCACTCCATCTTGACCAAGCCTTACACCGCCCTCTCGCTCCTGAAACTCCGGCTCCGGCGTCGGATCCGGCGCCGCGGGTGTAGGTCTCCAAAATAGAATCGCATTATTGGTCATATGAACGACGGGAAACGACAGCGATGTAGGAAACACGGTGGTAGGAGCGGACTAAGCGGCTACCTCGAATTTCTGACGACACATGGGACACAATCCCTTTGCAGATTCCTGATTGATCCAGGAAAGGATGCAGTGCTACAATTACATGTCAGCCGTATCCTCCAGTTGATGAATGCGTGGCAAGGTGAAAAAAACGTACCAAGTGGAAGGAATGGTGGCACTTTCCGACAACTAGATAATCGGTCCAATGTTAGACATAGTTCTAAGCCTCCATGCAGTATCGAGAGCAGTTACACGTACTGAGTGGGCAGTCGTCGCCCGGGTACTTGCAGTTCGGACAGCAGCCGTCGAAATCGACGCGACAGATACCGCAAACTTCGTCCTCCGGCATATCCCAGCGCCAGGTAGCGACGGCGTGCCATTCCTTGATCTTGACTTTCATGTTTGCCGGTTTATGAATTGGGTTGTTCAGTTTGGTTGTTTCGTGGGACCCAATCGGCTTTCGTGAGTAGTTTGGTAGAGTGGGAGAATAGGGAGCTTTGGGATTTGGATGGAGGGAGAGACTTGGACAGCTTGGCGAGCGCTGTGAACCAGCCGAGGCAGACGTCAATGTCGACAGGCGTCGGAGCTGACCAGCGCTGGCGATCTGTTTGGGGGTGTGGTTCAGGTGGTAGTGGTGGAAGGCTTGGATGTTGCCATTGCCAGTGGTGTTGCGCCCCAGCTTTCTTAATTCTCCCCCTGCGACTAGCTACACCAACGCCACATCACGGGCTGGCAGACAATGTGTACGATCAATTCAAGCTTAATGCAGCCAGCAAGGAATGCATTCACGCGGCTAAACTAGATACCTATGCCTAAAAGACCAGAGATAATTCGTGGTTACTCGTGCGATTCCTATATGTGTGTGTATATGCATCATAGAGTCCGAAGCTTGGAGCTTCAGATGCCGTCCCGAATATCTCACAAGATGAGCTAGACTATGGAGGTTCCCATTCGAAATCTTATTGTGCACACTTCCAGGCTCATCTTTTACAGATTTGCTTTATGACTAACCCCACCTTCCCACGTCGACCCAGGGTCCAGGGTCTGCCACTCCGCGACGCTACCTGCCTCCACGCATACCATATTCTTATACCCTTCCTTCGGTTGCCAGTCTCCAATCTTCTCAGCACCGTCACTGTACGGATTCCACAATACAACATCGTTCAATCCGCTCTTTGTGACCGTGTACAGCGGCTTATCACCTTCCAGAACTGTGATCGTGTCTGGTGCCGATTTATATACTCTGTCAGTCTCGCCGGTGATCTTGATGATATCTGATGATTCTTCATGTTCCGTCCCGCCGAGGGTTTTGTCGCGATAAGTGAGGCTATTGAGGCCTTGAACACCGATGGCGGACACATCCTATATCGAAATTCATTAGCCATCTCAAAAAGTATACAAAAGTAAAAAGATTTTCAGTATCTTAGTGATACAGAATGGAATAAAAACTCACCGGTATCCGCAAATAAGTGTGGAATAGAACATTAAACTCAAACGGCGCGCTGCCTGGATTCTGAACCAGCATCTTGGTCTCCAATCGATCCTCCCTCAAGGTCACCGAGTAGATCAACCCAAATTCATAAGGCCACTTGGCCTTCGTCTCATCGTCCAGACTATCCGTCGAAAGCCCAAAGTCGACACGGATGCTCTTATCATCCTCCGTTTCTTCCTCGACGCGGCCTAGAAGATTCCATTTACTCGTTCTCGCGAAACCGTGCTGAGCCAGCTTTTCCACGGGTGTTCCGGACGGTGGGGGGCCGAAGACGGGGAATACGAGCGGGATACCGCCGCGGACGGCTTTCGAACCGTCGAGGGCGGAGGCTTCTGAGAGCCAGAGGAGTTCTCGGTCTTGGATTTTCCAGGAGACGACGGTGGCGCCGTAAAGGAGGACTTTGGCGGACGCGCCGGATACGAGGGAGAGAGTTACCGATTGAGAATCATCGGAGATTTGGATCGAACCATGGGAGGAGGCTTCTTGGGCAACTGAACGGCCAACTTCGAGAGGAACGGGTTTCTTCTTATGAGTTGCTGCCATTTTCAGGAGATCTCTCAGATATGTTAAAAATGACGTTTGAATATAAGTTTGTGTTCAATTGGGACAAAAGCAGCTTTTTTGGTACTTTTGTATATGTGTAGTGGTAGCTAGGAAGGATTAAATAAGAATGAGGCTACGAGCTCCAGCTGAGATATGAAGTCATGTTGGAAAGCGGGGCGCGGGGCCACCGTGTTTGCGTTGTCCGATGAGCCCCGCTCAGTCCGCCGCAATACGGAAAAAACTCGTTTCGACCTCATTATCACTGATCCACGGATATTGGACTCTATTAATATTAAGAAGCACAAAATATGGAAACACTCAGGGTCTACGGGAAATGTTGATGAGGATTTGCTTGAGATTAGGATGCATTCATTATACGAATCAGCTAGCTACTAATGCGCATGTCGATGCATACAAGAAGGGGGGGGTTGGCAGTGACAGGGTCCAAATTAATGCCCTATCAAATGCCATGGAGCACTCCAAGAACTGAAAGGATGACAAAAATACCATTATCCAGGTCCTTCCATTGTAGCTCTAAATCAAGTCAAAAAGTGCGTCCTTTCCATACACCAAATACATAAGAGAAAGACAAAGGAGAACTTTTAATTCAGTTGCGTAAGATCATCTACTGCTGGAAGCCACCGGCAGAGGTCTTCTCCTTAGCCAGAGGAGTGAATCTGAGATATGGCTTGACGATCTTGATCTCAGGCCAGATCTTGACAGCATCCTCGGTCTTGACTGGTGGAGCGACGATAACATCATCACCAGGAGTCCAGTTGATTGGGGTGGTGACTCTGTACTTGTCACCGGTCTGCAAGCTGTCGATGACACGGAGAACCTCAGCGGAGTTTCGGCCGGTGGAGGCTGGGTAGGAGAGGATGAGACGGATGGTCTTTTTTGGGTCGATGATGTAGACAGAGCGGATGGTGAAAGCAATGCCCTTGGAGTCGACGTTCTATTATTGCGTTGTTAGCGTGTCTTTTTTTCTTTTTGTTTCTTTTCTTCTTCCCCCCCAAGTGTCTATACGGGAGCTGCTAGGAAGCTAAAAAGTGAACAGGGGTGGGGAAGAAGGTAGATGACAACCGCCAAGCAAGGTCAAGAAACTCGACAGAGCAGGTGTGAAGATGACAACGGCTGAACAACAGCTCAAGGGTTGAAGAAATGTTTCAGAGAACGAACTCAAGGCAGGGTGTTCTTACGGTGGTATCCTGGTGGTCAATCATGTCATAGGCGTAAGCAACCTTTCGTTCCTTGTCGCCAATGATTGGGAAGGTGAGGGTGCTGCCGGTAACCTCATCGATATCCTTGATCCAACCACCGTGGGATTCGATGGTATTGGCAGAGAGACCAATCAACTTGACCCCACGTTTGGCGAACTCTGGCTCCAACTTGGCGAAGGCGCCCAATTCAGTCGTGCAGACTGGGGTGTAGTCTGTAAAGAACGAGGCCGTCAGCTGGCTCATGATTTGTAAACTTGACGGGGAAGGGAAGATACATACCCTCTGGGTGGGAGAAGAGAACGACCCAGTTGTCGCCGATGAACTCGTGAAAGTTGATTTTGCCCTGAAGAGCAAGTTAGAAACAATCACGCATACAATAGATAACAGAATTGATCTTTATCTCATCTAGATCGTCTGCAGCCTGCGATCCAGGAGCAGGAGCAGGAGCAGGAGCAGTAGAAATGGATACACACCTGAGTGGTCTCAGCGTCGAAGTCTGGAGCAATGCTTCCGAGACGGAGTCTTGGTTGTTCCTGTGCCATTTTGGAATGTGGAGTTTACTGGTTGAGTAAGAGGGCGGTAGTAGCTAGCTGAAGTGTTCGAACCCTTGGTCTTTGTGATATGTAGATGGAGCTGGATGGATGAGGAAGAAGAGGAAGAAGAGGAGAGGAGGAGGACAATAAGTCGCAGGAGGGGTAGTCTGGCTTATATAGGCCCTCACCCCTCCTCGAGCTCCTCGTGCTCACTGACAGAACCAAGTGCTTCTCTGCCCAGCTCCGCGCTCGCAATTATCATTGAACGTATATATATTTCTTATTTTTTTCTATTTTTTTCTATTTTTCCCGTGGAGCGTCATGACACCACCCCGCCCGCATATTTGCCCATTGCAGCTTGACAGATTCGTCCACGCCCAGCCCAGATTGCTAAGCATCAGCGAACGGTCCCAGCCTTGGGCGACAAGAAATAGTGGGG
>JAJTTS010000002.1:1595734-1752404 GCA_036971165.1 Arthrobotrys iridis | reverse complement strand
TTTTTTTTTTTTTTTTTTTTGACATAACGCGCTCAAAATCTGAATGGTTGTCGATTGCGTGATTGAGAGTGATCCGAGCGAAGAAGCAAACATGCATCGTTAGCGGCTTCTCATTCGCCCAGGCTGAACTCTCAAGCGTGAGCTGCATCCAAGACCTCGAGTCCCTGAGGTGCCGTCTGTGGGGCTTCTCTCGATCGTGCTCCGCTCGGTGGCGGCCAATGCATCATACGATAAACTGTGATTTTGTGAGGGGATAAGTCTGAGGTGCTTCGAAGTCCGAGTATTTGTAGTAAATATTGAGTTGCGACACGCACCGCAGATTAATATTAATACCTTGGCCGGCTGCATCATGCCATCTGCCCTGTACATGGATTTAAAACGGCTTTCTACCAGGATTTATCATCGATCGAGCCGGTCTGCCAGTGCGAAGTCAAACTTAAGTCGCTCTCCCTCAGACGCTTATTGGCACAGTATATGCATCATCCCTCCCTCCCTGATCTGTTCTCCTGCGATGGCCTGCTGCCCTTTGGGCCGATATGGATGCAACTGTATATATGGCTAAATGCACGACCGAACCAACCCTGCACCAGCCTGGCCGGTCCCAATTCTACGGCGACGTGGAAGTGGGGCCTCACCTACGGCTGTTCATTCTTGCCCTAACTAAGCGAGATGCATTGTATAGATACCTGGGCACACATGAGGTATTATAGTAATAGACAGGTAGGTGGAAATCATGAGCTCTCCAGGCAGCTAATATATCTTGAGACTTCCGCGTCTCTCTCTCTCTGTCTCTCTCTCTGTGGCATAATCATCTACTGAGATTCGTGGACGTTGTTGCTATCATTCTTCGATAGCATATGTATATATATATCGTACACGGCTTGAAAAGAAAATCATCGAGCGGAGATCATGATCAATCTGCGGGCATTAAAAAAGATATATTCGAAATGAAAGATAGCATCACGCCGCCGACCGGAGCTTCTGCTAAAACGAAGAGATATAGGAAATGTTCCGAAAAAAAAACGACATCAAAATAACAGGCGGCGTAGAGAGGGACATCCCAACAAAAATAGCAAATAGGACATAGGCAGCTTGTAAAGTGTGTATGTGCACAAGCAAAGATTGCATTCTAACCGGACCCAAGACAAAGACTCGCTCAGCTATAGCCGGCTTCATGATACCCAGACTTCAATCTTTCCCACAGGATTCTTCGTCTTCCGTGCCTCCCGCTCACAGATATCTATAGCTCCATCCAGATCTTCCTGGTCACCAAGTAGGACCTGGTGACCGTCCTCATCCTTGAACCGGATCTTTCCTCCCTTTTCTATTCTCAGCTTTTCCATGACCTTACTTGTGAGATCCTTATGCGTGATATCCGGTGTGATCATCATGGCGATGAGGTCGTCTTGATGGTGAATCTTGAGCTTGATCTTCTTCACAACTTCCACGCCTACTGTTTTTCTCCTGAGCCTCATCTTATCCTTCCTCTCAGCTTCAGCCTCTTCCTCGGGGCACTCCTCTACGCTCGTAGCCCACGAACTTCGGCTCCTTCCACTCCACTCGCTTCCATAGTAGTCTGGGATATCATCATCACTTTCTTCGCCACCATCTTCCTCTTCGGTACCTACTCCGGAATCCCTTCCATCTCTTTGTAGCTGAAGACCCGGCATCACCTCCTCCGGTTTATACTTCTGCGAGTACTCTGGAGACTTGGGCGGAGTTGGAGGGAGCGTTGGCAGTTGCTTCTCCTTAAAATGTTTCGGAGTCGGTGGAAGACCCTTCTGACTCTGAGCATGGGGCCTTAGCTCGGCAATTGCCTTTTTGATATTTAGAGGCTTAATAGTGTCACTCGGTCTCCGTTCTGTCATAGCCCTTTGCGGTTTGTTGATAATGATCTCTTCGTCGCTGCTGCTGCTGCTGCTGCTGCTATTGAGATAGCTTCTGCCGCTGTTCATCACATCCCCGATGGACTTCTTCGTTGTCTTTGATAGAGAGCGAGCTGGTAGTTTCTTGGCTTCAAGACTCGGCTTCTTAGTACTCGGCTCCTCCGGCTTTCGTGCCTCCGTTGCCGGCTTTTTTGTGGAAACGGATTTTTGGCTTGGCTTGTTTAGTTCGGTGAGGGGTGGAGGACGATGTCGACCGGCCGTTGTGGTAGCGGACCTCTGCACCTGCTTACTAGGTTCCTTCTCATCCGTATTCCTGGCTTTACTTAGCGTTGTGACAGACCTCTTCGGCAACAACCTTGCTTTACTCAAAGTCCCAAGCCCCTTTTGCGGTGTCTTTGTCTCATCAAGGGACTTAGCCTTCACGTGAGTAGCAGCAGTCGATGGCGACTTCTTCAGCTCGATGGCGGCAGCAGTAGCGGTGGCTGCGAAGGCCGCCTTGCCCTCCGTAAGTCTGAATATCACGCCGACGGAAACCGAGAAAACCGTATACCCATCCCCACAGTTCGCCACGGCTTCGTCGCAAACATCGTGCCGTTCGTTGACCATCTTCTCCCGCGCGGAGTACTCAAAATTTCTGCTGGCTTTGTCCTTCCTATCCAAGTACTTGTAACACAATCCGCGGTTGAAGAGCACCTCGCATCTGTAGAGGCAGAACTTGAGCCCCAGTTGCTCGTAGTTGATGTACAAGTTCTCGCGGAGGAAGCGCAGGGCGTTTGTGAAGTCCTTCAATGCCTCTGCGAAGTTTGAGAGGAGAAAGTTGGAGACGCCGCGTTGGAAATGGGCGATTGCGAAGTATGGGTCCTGAGTTATGGATGCTTTGTAGGCAAATATCTATTCAATTGATAATAACAAAATATCCATGAATGTCAGCCAGGTTACTTCCCATTTGGACGACTTTCTCATATCGGCTTTGTGTGTACGACATATATAAAAGGTTGGATATTTTGCGTTGTCAGAGAGGATGTGTGTAACGTACCGCTTCATCATGCTCCCCGAGCGTGGCATGGATGATGCCGATGTTGAAAAGTGCCTTTGAGGTCTCGCCGGCGTGTGCGAATGTTTCTATCGACGCTTTGAAGTCACCCTGGTCGTATTTCTCGAGCGCTTGCACCCAGGCATCGATGTCTTGCTATAATCAACTGTTAGAAAAATCCTTATAATATATTCCGTAGAAGATCGATATATATATCTTGAAGGGTTCTCTTACCTTTTTAGCCACAGGCGCCATCTTGAAATCGATATATCTATTTTATCTACCCGGAAATCCCTCTTTCTTCTTTTAAAGATTATCAAATCGTAGGCTGGATCTACCAGCACTTTGTTCTTAAGAAAAAAAACCCCTCGTGATATCCAAGAAATTATCGTGATCGAACCAGTCGTTCAGTCGTCGAATTGAAATTTTAATGAACAGAAGAAAAAAAATCTACGGAAAATTCCAAACAGCACAGCTAGGGGAATTGAAAAAGAAGGTCCGGCCTAACTCTCCAAAAACCTCGACTGCCGGAGTCGATAACCTTAAATATGGTTCGGTGCGGTGCCCTCTCCTCTCCTCTCCTCTCCCCCCCCCGTTCATTCGTTTTTGCCCTTCTGCACCTTCCGAAACCATTTTTTTCTGGGCAATATACATAGAAAGCTAGTATATTGCTTAACATAGAACTCTCACACATGGTCTTCGTCTCCTCCCTTCTCCATCCCGTTTGCTCATTCTTCTTCTGTTCCCCAGAAGAAGAGGAAGAAGAAAATAACAAACGTTCACGATCGTTAAACGTTTCGAATTGTTTCGAGTTTCACAACGTTGCACGCCCAAACCCCAGTCCGCCCAGTTCTGCTACCTGCTGCACCAGAAGTGTGTTGCTTGGGACGGAGAACCTTCTGAGCTTGCTGAGACTAACCGCGTGTGGAGTGGCGGTGCCTGGGATTTAGCACTCACGGACCACCCCTGGCCCAGTCAACATTCTTTAAAGTTAATCCACCATACTGGGAACCTGGTTTTTACCCCCCCTCCCCCCCCAGTTCAGAGACGGAAAACCACCTCTTTTTTTTCGTGTGTTCAGACATAGCTAAAACAGAAGTGTTTCTAGCTGTACGAAAATACATGTGCAATACGTGAATTGAGTTTTTGGCCGCCCGACAAGGGGCGGGAGGATGTACGTATATGGTCGTTATTGAGCGTCAAATATCAAGCAAGGAGAGCGTTTCTGTGTGAAGGTTTAATTAATAAATACGAGTTTGTTAATGCGGACTGTACGATGGACAGTGCTCTGGGAGAGGCCAATAGGGCTGAATTTCGTGGTGATGATGCTATGCCGCGTTACATCTCAGTCTCTCTTTTTATTTTATTTTATTTTTTTAATTACGGTCACGGAGATATTGAGACGGGAGTAGAAAGATTCCAGAAGAAAATCTCACCGGTTCGATCGAGGAAGCTGGTGATGACGGACGGGGTCCTCTTCTCAATGAGGACTTAATATTCCGCCCCCAAAACCGATATCACCGTATGTAGAGTTATAATCGATATCGATCGGTAAGGTCAAAGTCTCCGGAGGGTCCTACATTCCATTCATGCAATTTTATTCCTAATCTCGGAACCTACTTAAAAGGATTCAATTCCTTTCCCTCTCATTCTAGAACGAATCTTTTCAGGCTGCCATCTTCCTTTTTTTTTTTCTTTTATATTATATATATCAAATCTCGGAGAGGAAATATTTTAGATTGGTCGAGTGTGGGATTGGTAACCGTTGAGTAAGATACGTCCATGCGGGCTCGGATACAGCTATAAAAGTGGGCAAGTAGGAAGGCACCGCGCGCGGGGTGCACCGAACTAATATATGCAAAGCAGGGCTTACGGAGGATCAAGCAGGAGAAGTCCAACGTAAAGCTTTGGTAATATAATATGATGTAATATGATAAAAAAGCTACCATTCAGAGGATTTAGAAGAGGGGGGGGAAAAAAATGTGGGTCATATAAGCTACACGCAACTCGACGTTGAGGGAGGTGACGATCGATCAAACGAATAAAAAAACGCACACCCTCCATTTTTTTCTCATCTCGAGATATATGAAGCTTGCTACGTATCGCGACGAGAGTGTCTGAGGAAATAGATGGGAAAATAAGAGGGAAGAGGGAAAAAAAAAAAAGGTGGAGGGGTAAAAGCTGAACAAAAAAAATCTGAGTTGACTTTGATTGGAGCTATCAAATTGGAAGCGCTACAAAGATCATAACGGAGATGCCACAGGGATACACTAGTACTAACTCAACTAAAAGTCCGAATATTCAAGTGAAGGGGTGAGAATTTTTTTAGACAAGGGTAATAATATAGGGAATGGAACATGTCATATACTTCGTCGAAAGCTGAAAAGGGCAAACTAACTCCGGGGCTATAGCTGTAACGTCAACTGTATGAGACTAACGACTAAGAGGAGATCGAGAACCTTCAAGAACAAAAACAATTATACCAATTCGAGAAGGAAATGATATAGGGAGCCGCAAAGTAAAGAAGCGGAAGTGTCTTTTTACATGATGGTATGCAGCGCTTCATTAACATGTGCAATGAGAGGGAAATGGGTAGAAAAGTATATATAAAAATGCAAAGAAGAATGGAAATATGAAATAAAAGTGCCGGCCAAGGGTATTTGGGTTATCGGGAGAGAGAGTTTAAACTCTCTTTTCAGGCTCTCCCATGTTAACTAGCTCCGAAGAACCCATGGTTCGACTGAGAGTGACCCAAAGGCGAGACCCCTACCGTAGCGCTGACGGGTGTTTGAACCTGCCCTTGTCCTGCAGATTGCTGGCTACCCTGTCCACCAGCTGAACCACCTGCATTACCCATCATTGCATTCGCACCCATGCTCCTTCCTCTTTCCCTGACCCGTCGACTATCCATCAATCCTCGTAGTCCACGTTTTTGCAGCCCGACAACTGGGCTGACTCCACCTCTTCCATCCCACGCTTCGTCATCTCCTCCCAATTCCCCTTCTTCCAAAATCGGTCCATCCAAAGCCGGGCTATGATGATTCGGTTCGCCTTCGGCATCCGGTATCTCTCCAATGTGATTTACCTTCTTTAACTTGGAACTCTCAATATCCCCCAGCAAACCCAATTTCTTCAGTCGCAAGGCGGCTCCTCCACCGGCGGCCATTGCGGCTGCATTAAAGACCGCAGCTGCATTTCTGCTATCAAGAACCTGGTGCAACCTCTCAACAACGGCTTCCAGCAACCCCTCGATACGATACGCCCGGGCTATTTGCAGCAGAGAACATAAGACCTGAGGGCTGGACTGCGGGTGATTCGCTTGAGGCAGCGAGCAAGTGTAAAACCAATGAACCAGAGTTAGGAGTGTCTGGTGGGTGTGTGGGAGGTAAAGGGTTCTCGGCCGCGAGAAAGGTGGCAGCATATTCGCGCTCGGTGGGCTCTCAAGTAAAGTCGGAGACTGTGGTCGGGCGACTTTGTCAATGGAGTTTGGCTGATGTGGCGTAGTTGCCGTATGCAGCAATTCGATGAAATACGGGCCCCATCTCCTAGCAATGATTCTAGAGTTCACAGGAATACTGGCATTATCAATCGATAGGAATTCCATATCCGCCATATCCTTCAATCCCAACACCAGCCTACCCAGCTCCTGTGCCTGTTTGGAAAAGTTCTTCGGGCCTGGATATTGCAGCGACTTTCTCGGATTCTCATATATACCGAAAGCTTCGAGTTCGACCATGCACAGATGCGAAGAGTTGATCCGTCGGTGGTTGTAGTCCTCTACCAAACTCCGCTGCTTATTTCCGAGAATAATGAACCGATTACGTTTCTTCCACAGAATTCCTCTGTTCCAGCTGCCTTGAGAAAACACTTGTCCTGCGTCAATTCGCGACCATGTCAGAGTTCGCAAGTCCAGAGCCCATAGTGCATATTCTTGCTTCGACGACGTGAGATAGGTGCCGGAAACGACAAAGTGGGAATCGATAACACCGCCGTTCGGGAACCGTAATCCGGGCGGAGAAACAAGGCCGTTCATCGGCTTTTCCACCAGTCTTCCATCGTGATATCTGATCTGTAATTCCAGCTTGACATCCAGAAAGTTGTAGTTCGAGTATATCAGCATAGCATTGGTATCTGAGGGCGTGACAGCGCGAGCGGACTCCCCCTCCGCATCGGCTTCTGGACGTCCTGCCCCAATAGCTTCGGGTGACAAAGTCGGGCCCAAAGGCGTGACCACGCTTCGGTACGCACCACACGACCGATCCAACGAATTCGTGCTGGTCCACTTGAGGCTCCGCAGGTTAAATACGTTGATCTCTTCAATATAGTGGTTGGCCGAATCTTGACCGCCCACAATTACCATTTCTGCACCTCCAGTTCCGTCAATAACCCCACTGTCAAAGGCTGCTGCTACCCCCGTTAAAGTGGAAAACACGGCTGAGGTCGGCAATATAGTCGCACAATGCGCGTATCTTCCCTCAGGGGGTTCCGCTTGCGGCACGTACGACCATGTCTTTGTCTGGATATCGAATATATGGATATCGGACATAACTACAACCTCGTTTGCCCCGTTTTCGCCTTGCGGCTGTTGGGGCATTCCGTCCATAGTATTCCCTCCTGCAGGGCTCATTCCACCGAAACAAACCAACTTGGTATCACCAAGGGCACACACTGAATGGAAATATCTCGGAGCGGGTATCTCGCCGAACTGCTCAACTTTGGACCAAGCCCGTGTCAGAAGGTTGAGTAGATACATGTCGGATGTCAGTTGCGGTCGGTTCTTAGACAATATCCGGCCGCCGAAAACGTAGAGATGGTCGCCCACGATAGTGGTGGAGGAGCCAACGAGCGATGGTGGTTCCCTTCCGGAGGTGCTTAGGACGCGAGAGACGAGGGAAGAGAAGTTCTGCGATGTCTGGGCAGTCGAAGCAGCCGACGTTCCTGCCATAATCCGGTTGTCGGTCGGCCCATTTGTGGCAGGGCCGGCATTGTTATTCGGCGGCATAGATGCTGCCATGATGATAGCGACGGTCGAGACCCGGGGTCGTGATGTTGTTGTTTGCTGTTTTGATCCAAATCTTCTTTCAGGAGGGGAACGAAGAGATTAGTATATACCCCACCGGTGTCGAGAATGCCAGGCCAGTCTTACATGATATTAGTCTAATAGGGCTATAATGAAAACAGAAGTCGAGCGATGCTGTGATGAAGAGCGAGGTAGCGAGTATATGATCGATCAATCAAGAGTGTAAAGGATGGCCATGGGAGCCTGCTCATGTCCTTAGGGGCCGTTTCTCATGCTGGATAATAGGCCTTGCATGTATATATATATAATGGAAAAGGGAAAGGTGGGAGCTTCGGTATAGCTATCTACGAAGGGAAAGCCGAATCGATAAGCGAGTATTTGCGACAGGGAAAGGCTGGGAATGGGGGCCGATGGGCACCAGCGGACTTTTGTTCTCTTTTCGAGTCGGAAACGGTGAGTCCGGTTACTGAGACTGCTGTTGGGCCTCTCTATTTGCTATCCAGGTTTCGTCGAAGGAGAAGAGAACTTCTTTAAGAACGAGGTTGCAAGAGCAAGATAGATATAGCGAACAGGGTGGGGATATCCGTCTTGCTGATACCTGGGTATGCACCAGTCTGGTCGGAGACTTTTGCAGCCGTTTCAAGAAAAAATAATAAAATAATAAAAATAAAAACAAGAAATAAAATATTAATCCAAAAAAAAAAAAAAAAGGACAAACGACAAGGGAGAAGAAAATAAGGGTCCTCGACCACTTCCTTTGGCTAAAGGAGAATTTGGAAGAAGTGGCGGCGGTGGTGTCGACACTTGAGACGGTACCAAAATAGACGCTGGAGCTGGTCGAGCAGGTGTACACGAGCAGGAGGGATGGAGCAGCGGCAGGCAGGTAGAGAGACCGAGCAGCAGGAGGAGCGATGAGATATGTCTGTATGTCTCGATTAGCGGAAGAGACCCAGACGGGAACTTTTCACGAGAAATCTTTGGCTATAAACGAATGAAGATGAGATACATCTGTCTGAGAAGCCTGAACCTGAGCCTGAGCCTGAGCTTGAGCCTGATTGAACCCGAAGTTGCGTCTGTGACTGTGTCCGTGCCTGTGCCTGTGCTTGTGCTCGTGGTTTTCGCTTTGCTTGTCCGGTGGAGGTGGAGGTGAGTGTGCGGTGCGGTGCGGTGAGGCGGGTGGGAAAAAGCGGTGGTGTTGCTTTTCGGCTGCGACTGAGCTGAGGTGATTGGCGAATGCTAAATTGGCTGCCGTGGAATCGAATTTGAACCCGAACAGTCTCCAGCGAAAAAGGAACAATACGGATCCAACTCCACTAACGATAGTCTCATCCCAACAAGGGCATGTGTGTGTGTATGAAGTACGTACGTATGTATCTCCCTCGTTCTTTGGCTCTGCTTGTCTCGACCAAGAAATATACTAGTATGTATCCTGTGCTAGTACCTAGCTGCGGGTTAAAAAAAAAAAAAGACGCTGCGAGGACAGGTGGTGTTTTAGCTTTAGGTCGGAGCTGCTGATTAGCTTGGTTCGGCCGATGAACCACCATAGGGATGCAGAAGCAAAGGGGCTTCGGTGAACTAGCTTGATTGGACCGACAGTCCTGTAGTCTGTATACAGTTGCAATTGATCAGGATTAGAGCAATCACCCCCCAAGCTCAAAGCGCACATGGGACCAAGGTTGTTCCCCCCCTCGACGCTGCAATGCACTGGACCCATCTTGAGATGATACTCCGCACAGAATCTGCCATCCATACATCCATTCATCCATACTGAGTACACACGGGTGCAAATATATCTCACACGTGCGTGTTCTTCAGGCAGAATTCAACAGTGTCGGATCCAATCGCCACCGGTTTCAGGTCCTCGGCTTCCTCCAGGACCCACCAGCTTACCCTATTGCCACGTTTTCTAGCAGTTTGGGCCCCTGGTTCAAATGGTGCTGCTTATGCCTTGGTCAATAATTTAGAGTCAGTCACCGCTAGTTAGCTGCTTAGCTATTTCTCCTCAGTTGAAAAGAGAAGAAAATCATTCGAGGGTCGAAGACAAGTGCGTGAATTATATCCCGACCTTCTGTGCCCCCCTCGTCTACCCTATGAATGAACTCCATACAGTCGATTTCGGACAGGAGATACAATTCTCATCATAGTACCCCGGGGGGAACGATGTTAGATATCCAATATTCCTGTAACTAAGCTAGGTAAACAACTGAATTGACATGCAAGTACCTACGTAATTCCTAATTCAAGGTGCTATATTTATTTCCGATGGCATTGACTCCTCGGCATTTCACGCAATCACCGGGCACATTCCATGGAACCTGTAGCACAGACATCAACCTCCCTTGCCCGTTGCCGGTTTGGGCTCTCGTTCGCCTTGTGGCCCTCAGAGTGACACAAAATAAGAGGTCTTAGCGCTCAAAATAACGGTTGAGCGGCCGGCCTCGTGGACTCGTACATCTATTTCCGAGCAGTATTCCTCAGCAAGAGAACAAAAGAGAACGGCGGCGATATCATATCGAGGGATGTGTAGGTCGACATCTGGGTCCGCAAAGCGGGGATAACAGACATATCGATGTATGCACGCCAGAGGTGGCCATAAAGGCGAGCTGCACCGCCGGATGCATGGTAGCATGTATCGGAATCCCCGTCTCTCCAGGACTTCTAAATTTGAACCTTGGCTGAGACCTCAATCGTTCAAACGAATAGACCTTCAAAACCAAAAAGATAATTGCTTTCTTGGTCCCAGAATCCCGGCAAAGAACAAACGGTCGACGGGAAATTTCCTATTGGGTTAGCTTTGCCTCATGCGGTGACCGCCTCTCGCCAGATCCGCCACACTATCATCACCATCTATCCGGTCAAAAGATCAAAAGGCAGGAAATCAGGAAATCATGGAATTTTTTTAGCCCTAGCCTAATATCTATCTAGCATCAAAGTTCCTCGCATCATTCTCCCTGTACGGTTGGATTGCTCGTCAAAGCATAAATTCTATCAACTCCAAGTGGAAGTCTTCACGACAGGAATCATGCTCTCGAGCTCTCGCTTAAGCTTCACAGGATCATGCCGTACACCTGAGGAGGCGTCGAAAATACCCTCTTACATACATACATACTCCAATATCTCCAAAGCCCACGTACACAATACTTCAAGCCTCCGTGAATTGAAGGCTGATTCTTCAGGTCTTTCACTCGTTAGTAAACTCAACCCGACCACAAAAAAACCTAATATTAATCATTTCAAGCGGGTACAGATAGGCTTAACCCGCTATCGCTGCGGAGTATCCACTATATCTCTGGCCAAAAATCGAATCTATCATCCATAACCGAAAGGGCTTAAAACCGGGGTTTGAGCTCGAGATCCAGAGCGGAGCCACCTCGCGTCGAAGGTCGTGTTCGTCGATTCGGCTATATAGGCGAGTAGTTGGTCTCCGCTAAAACCCTTCATTCGACGGAATATTTTCAGGATAGCGATTGGTGGGTAAAGATCGCAGATCGGAACACGGTACTTAATTGCGGTTCTTAGAAGGTACGGTAGATTTCGAACTTTTAATACGTGGAATGAACAACTCGGGTCGAAAAATTCATAATGGTCTTGATCAGTTTCTTATTTTGAAATCTTATATTCAACCACTGAGATTCTGTACACGATATAAATATCGAATCTTGATATTTACCCGGTTTGACATGCAGGTTGCAGGGAAGAGGCCGCAAACCATGGCTTATTTCCACTGATTGGAGGCCTGTAATGCATAAGTCGATGTTAGCATATTAATACTCCGAGCTATTTATACCGCCGCATTCGGAACAATGAGGCAGCCGATATATATATATGTGTCGAAGGGGGGCGAGCCGGACAAACTTTAATGATCCCTTATCACTCTGAGACGAGAGAAGCGAGCGGCTATTAATAACATCTTGGAAATCACCATTTAAACAAGCTTTCAGTATACATCCTATCAGCCAATCGGCTTTAACAACAAGTTTTAGATCTCAGTGTTGAAAAGGCTGCTGTTTGGAGGACACGGGTGGTGCCGTCAGAAATGGGATATACCGATCAGAATTTGTTGAATCTCATGAAATTTGAAAATCCAGACAGCAAGGCCGAGCATCTCCGACGCCGTATGCATGGCGCACTAGTCATCGAATAGGCTTGGACCCAGTCAGATGAATTATGTCGTACAACCTGCGCGTATGCCGGTGGCAACACATGGATCTGTTGTATTTTCTTTTCCAGCACGATATATCTTGACCGGTTCACCGACATGTTTGCAGCTGAGAAGGATCGCACATGGGACTCGAAATTTCATCTCTTGTGAATATTACACTTCATGCAAATATATGTGATTATCAGGTTTAATTGGAAACTCTCAAGTACTCATAACTACAGTACTTCTAGACAACAACCTTGAGGTACACGTGAGAAGAGTTAACTAACGTTAACAGAGTATGGAAAAAGTATGAAACCACAAATCGTCATTAAAAATCTCGTAAATTCAACAAAGGGTAAACTAAATTGATCGTATCCGGCAACCCTGGACACTAATGCACATCGCGCTCATCAGATAGAGACGTCTAGACACCCTTCTGGTCTGGAATCGCCTTCTCATCGGTATCGCTGGTTTGCTCTTGCGGGATACCGTGGGTGACTGGAGCAACGGACTTTCCGGAGATCGCCGCGAAGAATCCCTTTGCAACACGGGCCATGCTCTCTCTTCCTTCCCAAAGTGGGTAGACACCGGTGATTCCGAGAGCACTGTTTTTTCACAAACGTTAGCGAGGAGCAAAGAAAGCGGATGCGACTTTAGCGGAACGGGAACATACACAAAGGCCCAGATGATTCCAACAATGACCCAGCCGGTGAAGAACTTCTCGCTGAACACGTATTTGCTGCCGTACATTGGGATTGGCCAGAGGAGCAAGAGACAAATAGTGAGGGTAGACGCGACGACCTTGGCGATAAGGGACTTGCGCTTAAGCATCCTTTGTTGATCTTCGTATTCCTCACCAACAGCCTCGTGCTGGATGGTTCGGATGTTGGCATCTTCCTTAAGGAACTCGGAGTCGTCGACAAGCTTGATATCGGTTCGCATGCTAGCCCAGTCGTAGTTTTGTGGGCCGAAGGCGAATGTGAAGAGAGGAATGAACAGAAGTGGGGAGAGCAGAGCGACAAGCTAGAGAGAGGATATTAGTACGCGAACTGGCTCGAACGACACCAGGCGGAGGGAGTTACTTACGTTACCGACAAGCATAGGGTCATTGGCACCGGTAGAATCGACGTTGATGACACCGAACTTCTTGTAGGCTGTGACGAACCAGCCGATGAAACTGCAAATAGTTCCAAGGATTGGGGTGGCAATGACTGCAACCTTGTTCTGCTTGGTCGACAGCATGGTGCAAGCGGCGGGCAAGACAGCAGAGCTGATAACGACACCCATCATCAAGTAGAGGTACCCCAAGCTGATACCGATGTACCAGAGTCCAACGGAGAAACCGGCAATGAAGAAGGAAAACCCGACGACAGCGATGTGGGAGAGGTTCCTGAGACGACGGCCAGATGCATTCGGGTTGATGTAGGTGCGGTAGACGTCGTATGTGAAAATGGAGGAGACGGCAACGAGCTCAGATGAGAAAGCGCTGGATACGGCCAAGAAAAGGAGGACCAACGCGATCAAGCCACCCTGTTGACCCATCAAGGCAACGGCGACGTTTGGAAGCACGAGACCGGCGGAGACATCGGCTTCCGGGAGGCGGTTTGGATAGCTTGGCCAGACTGGGTTGGTCTGGAGAGCTACACCAGCGAGACCCATGGTGGTAGCGCAGAGGAATGGAATGGAGAACCAACTGATACCACCGAGGACGTATCCGTTCAAGGCGGCGCCAATGTTGGAGGAGATGGCCTTCTGCCAGTAACCCTGATCCAAAAAGACGGTTCCGAAGTTACCAACGATGTTGATAACGAAGAAGACACCACCATCTCTGGATTTCATAGTCAAGTAGCTGCCTTGCTCGTTTCCAGGAACTGGGTGGCTCTTAGAAGCCTCGACCAAAAGCTCCCAGACCTTACCGAAGGATCCGAGTTCCGGGCTAGTAACATAGATCTTGAAAGTGAAAACCAAGATGAAAATGAGAACCAAGGCGGAATGGGTGTAGTCGCTCATGATTGTGGCCTTCAAACCGCCAAAGACGGTGAACAAAATGACCGGGATTGGGATCAAGAAACAAGCCGCGGCAGTTGGGATTCCGGTAAGATAGTGAACGACGGCGGAACCACCAGTCAACAACATCAAGGTGACCAGGATATTGGTGAAGGTAGCGAAAACCAGGTAGGTGATGTGGGCACCGGTTCCATATCGAGCACGGATAAGTTCAAGGTATCTGCAGTGCGTTGGATCTCGTTAGCTGGACGCTCCGGCGCTAGTGTGAGGAGTAAAAAAAACGTACGTATGTGCAGACGGCGCGCGACGCTTGAGCTCAATCGCCAGAGATGCGAACAAGATAATTTGGACCGTCTGTGCAGAACGTTAGTGCTGGTGCCCTTTCTTCTTCATTCAATGGATCAATTGTTCAGCTACTTACAGCGCCAGAAGCATACCAGAATGGACCAGAAACACCATATCGATAACCAGTTGAAGTGGACTGAAGAAGGGTAGCGGCCCATGTCCACGATGAACACACAGCTGCTGCAATCAAACCAGTTCTATCGTTCCTCGTTAGCATATTTCCGTCAGGATATATATATCCAAGGATCACTTACTTGACGGAACGACCAGCAGTATTGAATTCTTCAGAAGTCTGGACTTCATGGGCGTACTTCTTCAAGAACCATGAAATCAACATGATCAAGAAAGCGAACCCTATCCATTTTACGAATATTAGTACCAGTCTCACGGCTTGACCACGTTCGACAAACTATCAGATGTACATACCCAGACCAAGCCCCACCACGATCCCGTAACCCTGTGCTTGTGATAGTACCGCCATTTTGTCCACGGTCTGTTCTGCTGCAACTTTAGTTATGCAACAAATTGAGCTGGATGCTGTATCACCGTTGTTCTGGTGCCTACTGAGCAAGATAATTACCGGACAGCCGGGAATTGGAGCAGACTATATACTACATCCCACAACTACGCGTACGACTGAAGCTCTCACAAGGACCCCGATCGGCATTGGCAGCTTGGGCCTGGCTCGGAATGTTCGCAATTGTTCTACATTGTAGAGTTTTGCTTATTGCACCGGATATCTTGCTCAAGGTCGAGACGAGTGGGAAACGTGGGGGAAGCTTTTCTGTGCAGATCCTGGATGTGACTTAAGCCATCGAAGTTCAGGAAGTCACTATGGGAGCCACATCCCATATTGGACTATCTGAATGTGATCCATGCACATAGTCATTCATAACCAAGGGTACCTGCACGGTTCTGCAAGGGTGGATTCGTTGATTGTTGACATATTGGCGAATGAGAGCTCACGAGAAAACAGATCAAGAGCAATCAGAAGAAGCCCCTCCATGTCGAGCCTTTTGCGGATCTTTCCTGCTCCTGGTATCGAGGATGCGTCTCTTGGTGTTGTTGTAGCATGTAAAGTCAAATCACCCTGTGCCGAACGAATCTGAGATATGTCGCTAGATGAGGGATCCCTGAACTCGACCCGCCACCTGATTGGACGAGCGGGCACTGAGATAACGTCGTGCGGCGACGGACGCAGCATGTTGTGCTGCTTATCTTTGCCAACCGGCTTACGTTCGTGAAAAAGGAATCGTGGATTGATCGGGGGCAGGGATCTTGGACTTTCGTTTTCTCCCACGCCGGAAAATCTCAGTGGATACAATGCGCTTGCTAGGTACCATATACAAGGTTCCTGACTCTTATAAAACCTCCGCTGTCATGCATGCAGGGTCTAGACGGCGAGCAGAACCATATCGCTTCCGGGTACTCGAAACCAATTAATTTTCGGATCATGAAACGATACACACAATTTCAATTTCTGTGATCCTACAAGTGGCTTCACCACAGCACGAGGGAACATACCCTTTCGGGTCTACGTATTGGCTTATGGCTACGATCAAAAATTCAAAGGCTTGATGTTAGTTCCGCCCAATGAAGCCATATTCTCCCATATACCCTGTTATCTTCATAAATCAAAAATATGAATGAATTTCACATGCGAGTATGTTATATGCACACTTGGCGCACTTGCATAGTTCACAGGCGGGCAAAAAGATAGTACTTGGCTGTCGGCGTGCGTCTATGGACAAGGATACGGTGCTCTAGAATGCCTTGTCATTGTTATGATATCGACAACTTAAACAACAAGTTCCGTATTTTATCGAAGACTATAGCAACCTATCATATAGGTTCGGTTTTTTTCGAGCTTGATCGAGACCATTACATTTGTGAATTACAGCTATGTTGTAGACGCTTGTCATCAAAATATGTAAGCAAAGAAGACATCGCGAGTATTTCCGATCAGCCATTATGAGACGCCATGACGCCACAGCTAATGTCACAGCTGAATTCGCCTATCACTTCGACTTCGAACATCAATAATTGACAGACGTAACACAAAAAATGATGACCAAAACGATCGAGTAAGTGGGAGGGGTCGAGGCTTCAATGCTCCGGGTGCCCTGGCAGTTTCCTTTGCAGACAGGTGCATATCTGTACCTGAAAATCCCCACTCGAAGATGTATGTTCTCCATCCTCAAAGATGGAATCCCGTAGTTCGGACAAACCCGGTGAGCTAGCGGCGATGGGATTAATTTAGCCTAACCCCTTGACCCCGCCACGATTTAAACATTCGGTTCCAAGGGAAATAAAATCGAAATTATGAGACGAGGAAAGCTCAAAAATACATGTAATGGTGTTACTCGAAAAATGTGTAAGAAGATAAGCCTGCAGGTCTTTATCAATATGTCAGCCCTCCCAACCTCGAACTAAGGCTCTTGGCTTGCCAAAATGATCCTAGTCGTGTGATCTCGCTCGGCGTGCTCCCCCCACTCCCACCCTTGCACACCACATTTGGTTTTCTGCATCTCCAGTTCTCCGTTATATGTCTTCAATTGGGTATTGAGACGACGTACTAATGTGCTACGATGTTACTAGAAGACGACTCGAACATCCTCGACTTGAGACGACCTCCAATCTTGCATGCCAAGGTCGGTGCGTTTTCGAGAAGGTCAGAGCTGCAGCGTAAGTTGGTATTTCCAAGCCAATTAATTGTACAGTTCAATGCCCACGAACCTTTCAAGTCAGAACGCTACAAATAATCAGTAGACTATCAAATCACTAAGAGTATCAAAGTTAGGAATTTGTAGCCCATGATATGTTGCCCAGTGAACACCAAATTTAATGCGGAGCAATCAAACACAAAATTTGGCTCGGAACGTGTCAAGAGATTGTTCTTGGGGACTTGCGATCTGGAAGTACCATCAGATGGAACATCAGACCATACCATCATCTGCAAATCGCCGTGAGCCGAATTAGCCGCTCTAACTAGATACACTAATCAACTCGTTCGAAGTAGGAATGCTGGAGGCTGAGGGATGTAGGAATCTAATAGAGCTCGTCACGAAGTGCAGTGCCGCATAAGTACCATCATGTATTTCCTAGAAACGAAATATTATATCAAATTCTAGACTTCAGACGCATCTGCAAACGTACAAAGATTGACTGTGATCACTCGATCCAAGTACAAGTATTCCTCTAGCTGGTTAAGGAATAACAGATCATATGCTCTAGCTATAGCGCTAGTGTTATCAGTGAATTCGACATGCAGCAGGGGTGTCGATAAGAAATCATAATCACGAGGCACCAGGTTGCATCTTTCCATGCAAATGCTGGTCCAGCTGCGTAATATTTCGCAATCTTCGGTGAACCTGCAAGTAGGATGCTTGAAATATATGTACCTGCATGATTTTCAGGTACACACCGGTCTGGCTGGGTCGAACCTTGCTGGGTTGAACCTTGCCATCATCCTCAGACCCCCCCTCGTCTATTTTACCCTATACCTCAAGACGGTTCGTATGAGGGGCCATGTCATATCAATATCCAGGAACCGATATTACATGTGCTGGCTGCTGCATACTTCAGTGGGGTGCCCAGAACTGTCTGCATATATCTCGTACCTGAATCAGATAGTCAGAGCTGCTTGGCTTGGGGAAGTTCTATGGACTGACAACCCACCATAGCCATGTATACATAGGTTAAACTTGAAGTGATTACTACCCTATTAACTTATGATATTTTTGGGGAATTCTCTTGAGGCCGTGAGATGTTTGATATCGCCTTGAACCTGTCTTAATCCGATGCTTGAACACGAGGCCGGCCGTCCCCAGATTGATTTTCCATCCAAGAAAACACCCTACAACCCTTACGGTACCTCTTAATATCATATACTGGTTCTTGTGTCTACAGCATGTTTCTCATTCTAAATGTAAGCATTTGGATTGAGGGAAGTTTATGAATAGGGTTGATACTGTTAATTAATCAGATATCAATTACGCTTATAAGTCATTCATGAATTCAATGGATTTGATTGTATGTAATATCGACACCATCAAACCCCAGCCTCTTCTTTTCTACCCATGATTTACTATAGAGTAAAGTGTGCAGACTGTGAAGGTCCACTTTGAATCTGAACTGCTATCGAGGTTCAAATCCTAGAGATCGACTTAGATTTCAAAAACCCTTGCATGGCAACGGCAGAGGCCTAAGCTTATAAGGCTCGGATCCTATTGCCTGGTTTTGATACTCCGAACTAAAATACAATTTAACGGAGCGTATATGCTCACTCTGTCGCCGATATCCCATTTAGTATCCCATTTTAAATTGGATTTTAATCAAGTCGGCTATGCTGAATGTAACAAGCGAACATGCATACTGAACCTGGTTACGAGAATTCCTACAACCACGAAGTTCTTCTAAAATCCAACAGAATCAACACATATTCTGCTCTATTCAGGGTAGTTTTTCGACCTATATTCCATCCAAGCTCCTATTCACCCTTTCTTTACAATTGGAGATACTTTCATCTAGCATGCCTCCCTAATTTGATCCATAAATTTCTTACTATCAATGATATCCTCATAATTACTTATGCATAGTGGTGTGCGCATGATATTTATTAAGGAGTTTACTTCACTACAATAGAGGCTCAAGATACTGAGTCCGCGCTCGTACCCGCTGGGCACCGACGTTGCAACAGCACCACACTCGTCAATGTTTTCATGATATTATTTCCTTATGTTTCTACTGTTTCAGATAGACCAAGCCAGCAACTCAGCATGCTCATCATCCAATTCATGGGAGGGCCACGGCCCTCGCATTTCTTTTGCCTCTCTACCCTCAATCCCCCATCATTCTATCCTCCATCTTCCATCATCATCCTCTCCCCTCCTCTTCCTCCTATCATATCCCGCTCCTCCTCCTCGTTGATATCATCCCGATATCATCGTATTCATTTACCATAATCCTCGTTCTTCTCATCATCGTATTCATTGGAATTCCTTCGTTATATATAATTGTCGTGGGAGGTAGCCATCATGCGGGTCCCATGGTTGGTCATGATGGGGCATGGGCTGCTATTCAGCTCTATGGTTTCAGGAGCTCCCGGAAAACATCACAAGCGTAACCCGTAAGTTTACTCATTCTATATGACTCCAATTCAGTGAGTCGTCTAATCTCGGCCATGGCAGTCTTGCCTCCCTCATCCTGCTGGATTATCCAGACTTTTCTGCTTTATGCCTGTTTTGCCATCTATACACCATACCCAAGTATCTTATATATATGCACTACTATCCCATTTGAGAGTGTTGTGGCATTTGTCTCTTCGTTTATGCAACAATACTGGTCAAGTTTGTTAGACTTTCGAAGGCACCATTGAGAAAATCAGCATGGTTATACCGAGAGTTGTGAGGGACAGTTCATTTCGTATAAGAAAATGACAGTTGAGTGTAGCTCACGGTTCTGATAACTAACATATACATTATAGATATGGCTACTATTATAACGATCCGGAGACGTCCTCCAAGGGCCCGATCACACCAATCGGCTACAATTACGGGTATGTTCCGAGCACAGATCCTGTTCCAGAACCCACAAGCAAGGTTTGGACCCCACCGGCTTCCAGCTATGTCCCTCCCTGCTCCAGCGGGGTTCCATGTCCTGGTTGTCCAGGAGGCTATTACTGCCCAAGCACAGAAGCCGAAGGTTCCCCGACTAAATCCTTGGTCATCGTCCCCACTTGTACCTCTTGGAAAGCATGCCCCGAGTGTCGTGGGGGCTACAAGTGCTGGAAGCCAAAGCCTACTGCTACCGAGGCCCCAATAGAAGCCACCTCTGCTACTTTGACCATCATTCCCACATGTTATCCGTGGAATTACTGCTATAACTGTATTGGGGGGTATTCCTGCCCTCAAGCTCCGGTCGTAACCACAGTAGTAATCACAGGTCAGTACATACTTCACGCTGCCTATGTGAATGCCGCTAACTTCTTGAAAGCCCCCAAACCAATTATATACCCAACATGCTCAGACTACATACTCTGTAGCATGTGCAATGAGGGATACATATGCCCGTTTGTCACCAAAGGATCCAGAGTGTCACGGAATACCGAAGATCCCCCATCATGCGCCGACTTTGTTCCATGCCAGACTTGTGAATTTGGATTCAGTTGCCCTACTCCAACGCCAACTTCCAGTATCATCAAAAACTCTGGAGTTTCCAGAAATGCAGAATACCTTCCAACCTGCACAGATTTCCGGCCATGCCCCACTTGCTCATGGGGATGGGATTGCCCAAGCTCAGACCCAACGGACAAGACGTATACAATTGTCATAACCCAAGGAACTGAATATACGAGAGTTACAGAAACCATTCCAGCTGGGTATGGAGTCTATGATTATGGGATATATGGCACATCGCAACCTCTTGAGACAACGGGGACCTACGACTGGACGGCTTACGACCAGCCAACTTGCACCGATTATATAGTTTGCCCTACCTGCGCACAAGGATACTACTGCCCGAAAGAGCCGGCCCCCTCGGCCCCAGTTCATTATCAAACATCGAACCGGGGCCCGAAGTCGCCTTCGACTACCCATCCTTTACCGCCTTTCTATCCTCCTCCGCCATGCGACAACTATATTCTCTGCCGGGACTGTTTCCTTGGGTATTATTGCCCCGGATCCTCGCAAGGGACACATACAACATCTGAATATCCCGTGAAATTGTATGGATCTCCACCTTGTAACGACTATATTGTATGCCCGACGTGCGCTCTTGGGTATCACTGTCCACGCAAACCTTCCTCGGGCTCGCAATACACCCCCACGACGCTTCCTAGCTATGTCCTACCATCGTGCAGTGACTATATTGTGTGTCCTAGCTGCCCTTTGGGTTACTATTGTCCAGAATCTACCTCAATATCAGCAACGGACCCTAAACCAACTTATAATTGGATCCCTTATGAGCAACCGACATGCCCGGATTATATTGTCTGTCCCAGTTGTCCGCTAGGATATCACTGTCCAACCTCTACGAATATCATAGAGCCTACACCGAAATCATATCCAACGCCGACATGCAAGAACTACATCATCTGTCATAGTTGCCCCCTTGGTTACTATTGTCCATCTCAGCCGGAGACGCCGAGTCGCTCAATCTATTACACCAAGACAAAAGGAAATGGCTACAGTTCAACCGCCCGAACCACGTACCTTCCCTCCACCACCTATTATATCCAACTCCCTTCGACAACGCTTATTGTTGCCCCGACTTGTTCAGAATACGTTTTGTGCCCCGTCTGCCCGGGGAGCTACTATTGTCCTTCCAGTTCACCGACGCCAACCTCAAGTCAGAGCGTGCCATATTACTACCCTGACCCTTACAGTTCTGATCCAACGACAACTGTTCCCCCATGTGATGTATATGTCTTCTGCCCTGAGTGTGAGCTTGGCTACTCGTGCCTTGTCAGATCAACCTCTAGCGATCCGAAGCCTCTCAGAACATATAAGACAGGGACCGCAAACCCACCTATGTCAAACCCCTACCCAGTCTACACTTCTCAATCTAGAACTCCTACTATTGACGGCACCTATATGACAGGACCTGAAAGTCCTAGATACGGGTCTGCTTCGGTTCCTGCCCCTGAGGTACCCACCTGCGCAGGTTATGTTCTTTGTCCAGCTTGTCCGCTGGGATACTATTGCGCTTCGACGGTGGCACCAACGGCCGCACCCTCAATCTACTATGGTGTTGCTCCTACCGGGGTTGTTGAGCCTGTCTATTCCACGACCATTGTCTTGCCCAAATACAACATCCCGCCTGGTTGCCCAGACGCTGCAAAAACAGTCACCGTGACCACAACCCGCGACATTTTTCGGATCTATAATGTTTGTGCTACCGACTCATATGCTATCTCATCGTCCTTCGCTATTCCTACCGTAACTGTCACTCAGTGCAATTCCGAAATCCCATCGAAGTATACACCACCGCCAAGTAGCTCTGAGTATGTTTTTACAATCTCAATCACTTATTTTAGCGATGTAGTTTTCACTAAAGCAGATTATAGCTGTTCTACCTGCGATCCCAAAGGCGGCTTTTACCCAATCCAGCGACCCACTGATTTTGACCCTCCCTCGTCCACAAATTGGGGACAAGGCGGCCCATATCTCCAAAATTCCGCTCGTAAGACTTAAATTTGAAAAATAACAAAATCCTTCATCTTGGCAGCTTTCCAGCTAATAATAAAATCTGAGATCCAGTCGCACCAACAGAGCCTTACCAGCCAGAGGCATCACAAATAAGTAGCAGCTGTTCATTCAAGCCTTGCGACAGGGGGTACTACTGTGAGACCTGTCCGCACAAATGGTATTGCCCCACTCCTACTGATAGAAATCCATCCGATACACCTTATCCACCGAACAAGTAGATGAGGGGTGCGGCGCCACACTCTAGACAGCGTTCATTACGCTCCATTTCTTTGTTTTCTTGACCGCATTCGATTGATATCGTTAACTGGTTTTCTTTACTTTTTTGAACATATTTCTCTATTGCGTTTGTTACTGGATGTCTTGGAAGGCTCTCCAGAGATAATTTCTTAAATGATGGGAAACGGTACTTTCATACTTTACAATTATCGCGGCTTTGTCTTGCTTTGAACACAACTGCCTCGCTGCTAGCCACCGCGAGCATTCCTGTGAATGCACTGGTCAAAGCCAATTAGTCTCGTAGCTATGGGGCCACAGGAGTGTTTTGCATGTGTACTTAACCAGGCTAGCCCCAAAATCAAAATGAAGAGGGAGAAATCCGAGAGAAAAAAACTGATCATGCTCAACCGAGAGAGAGCTGCATGGACGCGAGCGTGGACAGACGGTATGGCTGTTGCGTTTATCGGCGAAGCTAAGAAATACATAGCTTTGCCCATGCAGCCGTCATGGTCTTAGACTGTAGAAACGGTGGGTCCTTTAGATCTCCACTGCTTCCTTCCCTAGGCTCTCATTATGGGGTGGTAGGGTGCAAGGATATATTTCAGGCACCTTGTGTTGGAGACTATAATCCAACAATTGGGTATATCGATGCCAGCATATATGAACTTACAAGTGGGGGATTGATCCTTTGGCCTAGAGAGTAACCAGGCACCGATGATAGCGGGCTTCTAATTACAACAGTGCGGTTATAAGATCTAGAATGAAGTTCTTGAGTAGGAACTACAGGCCGTTTTGACAATTATATGTGTCATTCTTATCATATCTACCACCGAACGTTAACGCGGGCCCATGCAGCTAATACAATGATATTACGCCGTACATTAGGGAAGGTGATAGTGGCCGCACAGCTGAATACCTACTAGCCACTTGAGCAGATTCGGGATTCAAATTTGATATGCGCTGTGTTCAAAGGAGACGAGGGCCCATATCTGATCAAATGATTGGGCTATGGGAGTACTTCGGAACAGGAAAGGATATATATCCCTCTGCGCCTGCGTTTGCACATAGCTGGCTGGTATCCTGATCATGAGTGAGCACGGGACATCAGAAGCATCTGCGGTGTAGGGTAGGATAATATCCTGATAAGCCTCTCTCACTCACTCCCTCGTTCGGAGAGTCCGCCAGACCGATATTGCAACCTTCCCTGCGTTTTCGACAGATTGCGGCATAGAATTCCATGATAACCAGCGTGCTTTACCTTTTATCGACTAGCGGAATACTGGTGCGAACGACTGGGTCCATCGACGCATCGATCCTGTATGCAAATCTGGGGGGGATCGATGCAGATGGAGGACACGGACACGGATTTGATGAAGCAGGGCCAGGGCAATCGGGCCTTAGTTATAGGAGCATCGATACTAGTATACTTCCCCAGCCGACGCAGAAAAAGGACCCTCAGGCCAAGTAACCGGTTTTTCCAGGGCTGGACTGGCACCAACTCGACGCCCTTTCGAGGTCACGATGTGGCACTTTATCGACAGGTTTGCTAATGGATGCGAGGTTTGTCGGCCTTGGCGGCTTGGTGGAGGTCAAAGCCGGCCGCGGATTGGCCGCTGAGGACAGGCATCCGGATTGTTCGCAGGGGCTCTGTGGTTTACGGTGCTCACGCCTCGTTTCGTGGAGAACAGGGCGCGAGGCGTCGCCGCTGGATATTTGACTATGTAGCACCCCGCCTTGAAAACCCGACAAACAACAGGTTTCCCTCTGCCTGGGCTGAAGGAAAGGTAAGGCGGCCAAGCGTGATGTGACCCCGACAGCCTTCAGGCGGCCATCATAACCTTGCCTCGATCCAGCCTGCGAAACTGTTTCTCCCTCTCTCTCTCCTCCCCACCTTATCCTGCCCCATCAGCGTGTATCCTTCACCGGTCTTACAGTACGGTTCCTATCTATATCGCCCGCTTCAGACGAATTGCGCTATATAATATCTCTCTGCCGGAGGTTCATAGCTTTCAAAGGTTTTGCTATCTCGATACCCTTAGGCATCTCACGGCGTTTTCTAGTTCTCATTGGTTTCGTTTAAAAACAATATTTCTATCTCCTCTCTATATCTCTTCTTTTTCACATAGCGACAGATACCCCCCCTGGGCTCTCAAGGCCCTCCAAAAGTAACAGACAGACTCTTCTGCAAGGAGAAAATACTCCCTGGCGTTGACAGTAATCCGCCTCCTAGCTTCGTCTACAGCGATTCTGAATATCTGACTAAAGTTTTCCCTATCGTGCGTTTACAATATCGATTCCCTTCGAGCATCGGAAACAAATTTGAAGTCTCTAAGTATATGTTTCCCGCCTCCGATACCCGTAACTAACCCCTAGTACCCCCGTCGGTATCGCATAGACCTGGCTCCTGAAAGAACCGCAATCGAATCCCAACCTCTCTGGTGTATCACTATATTGGTTTCCTTAGGCTTCCTGAGGCTTCCTGAGGCTTCCTTTTTTTCTGGCTGGATTCACGGGTCTCTGCTACTTATACCAACACGTATAATTCCACCTGGTTTTTTTTTTTTTACAGAAGATTATATATATCTCTACACCCGTTTTTAAATACACCAATCAACATGCCCGCTGAACGCAACACCCGAGGAGTTTCCGCTACTGGTTCCGTTCGGAGCAGCAGATCTCGACGAGATTCGTGTGCATCTAACGCCTCAATACCTGATACCGGACGCCCAATGTCACCTTTCCGCCCAACATCCCCCTTTGGATTTTCGCCTTATGGAAACATGGCCCCTCTGACTCCTGGAAACTCTCGACCTGGAACCCCATCCAACAAGCGCAACGTGGCTCAGAACACCCGGAAAACCAACTCTTCGACTCAGTCATTCACCTCTCTCCTGGCCCGCCCTCTATCGCCTCCCTTGTCTGCGGATGCATCGGAAAGCAATAGCATGGATATGGATCCCTCTACGGTAACTTGGGAGTGCGCCAATGCTCTCGTCGAGAATCAAAAGGTTCAAAGCTTCTGCGAGAAGCCGGTCTACTCTAAAACTGGACAGCTTGTATCATATGGCAAGATTGTAACAAAAACTGTAACCATGACTATCACTACCACCATCGCTAGCACCGAGATCCTTCGTCCTGGTGAGGAAGGATACGAGGCCAGCATGGAAAAGTATAGGCAACAGCAAGCACAGCAGCAGCAAGCACAGCAGCAGCAGCAGCAAAATAACCATGCGTCGAAGTCCAATCCCGAAGACGCTAAGTTTGACAAATCGTTCACCGAAGTCTTCTCCCCAGAAGAAACCACGAACGAGGAGCGCCACCACATCTTCCATCAAAACCTACAGAACGCTCGGCTGCAGGAACAACTGCGTCTTGCCAAATATAGTTCTCCCTCGCCGAGTCCACCGCCGGTTCACCCGTCGAGGCAAGAGTGAGCGAGTGCCCCACCCCACGCGTGCTATCTCCGTCGTCTCGTTTCAACAACTCGCTCTCTCTCTGCAATCTGGCCTTTCCCACTCGTACCCTCCCTCTGCTATTGCTTGCATCGTGGATTGGAGGTGAGTAGATATCCTTTCTCTTTCAAGTGCATCAATTAGGTCTCCCATCCCCTGGTTTCCGGATAATGGATCTCCTATAAATTCAGCCCCGCCAAACAATCTCACCGACCATTATTACACCGTATAATTCGGGCCGTACGGCCTGGATAAAGGACATTAATATCTGGAGCTCATGCAATCCTTTGAGGTTTTAACCTACTCGTCAACAGTTTCTTGTGGCCTGTTTCCTGGCATTCTGTACCATGGATCACAACACTGCAACTATTCACATGAAATGTTACTCTGGAATTGGAACCTGGATAATATATTGGACTGGCTTCAATCAGCTTTCGACAACGTATAAGGACCTTGTTGACTGGGCCGCTGGCCGCTGGCTCTTCCCTGGACCCACTTGAACAACCAATTTTCTTATATTGGTGCTCTTCCGGATCTAACTCGTCAAGGCCCCAAGGACCAAACTGTACTAGGGCTCTCTGCTCCCAATGGACCTTCGTGCTCCTCAATCGGGTGGTATGACCGACCCCATGTCGGTATCCTGAAGAACTTGTTGTGATGGAAAAGAAACCCCACTGAAAGCCTTATCGTAACTTAAGCTGATTTTGATTGCTCTTCGATGTAATTTAGCGAGCCCGAACGTCCTTTTTTTTTTAATCACTGTATCCCCTTGTCCTACTCTCCACTATCACACAAAAGAACTACAAAAATGTGTCCTACCTTATACCCAATATGTTTTTTAGCGTTTGTCTTGTTCCTTGCTCCTTTCTACAACCTATCTGTCTTCGCTGACGCCCCTAATCACCACATCACAAAACAACAGAAGCACCTCTATTTTCTAATAACCAACCGTCATTTCAAAAAGACATGTCTTACAGTATGTATGTTACAATGTCTGCTCTTCTCCTTCGCATGTACGCTAGTATTGCATAGTTAGTTTCCGCGTTTCCTGCACGCTTGATTGGTACCGGCTCTGGATCTTGGTGTTTTCATGGCCTCGTTTGATATTATCTTTCGGATTATGTGATTTTTAGTTCTTGAGATGCATAATTGCTCGCGCTTCGGTGTTCAATTCGTTCGTTCGGGCTTGCTTTCGGTATTTGTTATGTTTACGTTTCTGCTTGGAGTTTTGTGGTTAACTTTCATGCATATGCATATCTCATCCTTTTTGGATAATACTTGAAGCAAAAGAATATAATTGATTAAGCGTATTTAGAATATCTCTAAAGCTAAACAACTAATACCTTTAGTTGATAAAACGGGATTGCCTTCGAGCTGATGCTAGATTTATGTCAAGATCTTGATTCGTCAGCTCATATCACAAAGCTACGTACGTGTTGGCACAAAATCTAAGGCCTAAGCTAAACTAAACGCAAGATAGATGACAACTATCATAAATATTGCCCCACAAAGAGTGATTAAAATGCACCGTGAGTGGAGTTCCGACTACATACGTCGAGCCCGTACGGAGTTCAGGCGCTCGACCGAAACCTCTCGAGTTCATCTCAAGAGCCCCAGATGACAGATTAGACTTTTCGATGTCAATTTTCGAGGCTACAAGATTCCAGCAGACAAAATGCAACAAAAAATACTTTTTCGTTTGGTATCTCTGCTCTCCCGATAATCTTTCGCCGGAAATGCAGCATTACATGAGGGCCTCTCTTGGCTACAGACGGCTGCATCCCAGTGAAGGATTTCCAAGCCACAACCTGATTCGAGAATGCCTGAGCCTCTCACATCCTGCATATGCGGTGGAGATGCAAATTAGGCATAGACCTTCTCTTAACGGGTTTGACAGCTAGCAGCACAGCTAGCGGCCTTGACTACATTGCCCCATGTGCTCTGACGTGGTCATCTTTCGATTCGTCCCGACGGTTGACAGGAAAGCCTTGTGTACCGAACACATATGCATTTGTTGACCAAGGACGAGGGAGATTATTACTCGATAGCTCCAGTGCAAGCACTGTATCCTTGCAACAAAAGAAGAAAAAAGGGTGCACAGTTCTTTGGGACAGTGATGGATCTTGCGCGCCCCGGCTCCGACTTGAGTAGTTGATACCCCTGATAGTCTACATCTCCTCTAGCTCTTTGGAATCTTCAAATGCTGTTTTTGGGAGTTGGTAAATTGACATGCAAGGTCGAGGTGCATCCCAGTTCCCAACTGTGCGACATGAGACTGCTGCTATCCTTGTGAAGCTAATACTTGCATACCCTCTTTTGCAGCAGCACCACGGTCGTCTTATTAGACGAATGATACTGTGTCGGGACTTGTGACGGCCTTTTTGGTTTGCCCTTGAGGATCTGTACGATTGTGCGCTGTGTTTCATGCCACGGATGAGGAAGTGAGGGCTGGGGGAGAAGAAGCAAGTTTAAGAGGCCTGATGTTTTCGGAACAGAGTATATCTACAGTCGACGTGAATTACAAAAGACGGACATGTCCTACACTTTCTTCTAACCAACCAATTGAACAACCATCAACTAACATCAAAATCTCCATTACTACTCTTTCATTTGAAAAAATTTTCATCCGTCGATTTCATAGTTTGTAGAGCAAATGTCGGAAACAGTCGTAATGACACCACCAACTCCACTGGCTCGGAGTCGGCCACGAAGCAATTCTATGCCGGCTTTCTCTCCGGACACTACTCCGGTTGTAAAGCAATTCCAAAGAAGACGATCCGTCTACCAATCACTCACTGCACTAAACCCACTCGACTTCCTTCATCTTCATCGAGAAAGATTCCGGACATCCTCTACTCAGCCAAGTAGGGCTGAAAAGCAGAGTCTAACTCCTCCCAAAGGAGGTGCATCCCGAGGCTATAAGTTTAGCCTACGACGAAGAAGGGGCCCTGCAAGCCGCGTGGTCATCCACCAAACCAAGTTGCCCGTGGTAATCCGTGAGGCCGAGGTAGAAGATGATTTACCATCGTACGAAGAATCCATCTCTCAAGATAGCTGCATGAGCTGCGATGCTGCAAACACTGCTGCAATTGCTACAAAGAATACCATAACAGTATGTCAACCACAAATCTCACAACCAGTGACAATCCTCGACGCACCCGCTGTCGTCCCCAAAGCAATTCTTGAAACTGAGACAACTACAATCGTTACAGAGACTACCAAGTTATCGAATATACAACTATTAGAGTTGCCACTCTACAGTCCAGCGTCTTATTACCCGGGAGGATACGTCCCGCCTCCCTATGACGCACCTTGGCACTACAATTTAACTCGCCCATACCAGGCTTTCAACGCCTACTTCGCCAACTCTCACTGTCCACGCCTTACTGGCCAATGCTGCAAGTGCGGCGCAATGAGAGGTACATGTCGCCACTATAATGTCGACTGGCAAGTGCCTCACACTCTTATAAACAATCTGAGCGCTAGATCAGGAAACAACGGGATGCTCACTCCTTACAACGGAGTCAATTATGGATTCTACCCTAGTGACCGCCAAGAGCTTGAGTGGGCCGCGCTTGAGGGGCATATGTACTGCCCCTGCGGAAGGGGCTGCCGATGCGAATGTGTGGGGAAAATTCTAGAACCCGCACTTGCCGCGGTAAGGGAGAGGGGGAGGACCACAAGGCAGGTCGTAGAAGTGCACAATTTACATACTGATGTTGGGGTTGACTATCAACATCGTGGATGCCATCATGGACATTCGTGCTGTGAGCATGAGGGCAGGAGGGCTTGGTGGGGTGGGCATGGGAGGAATAGGGAAGGCTGTTGTGAGGGGTGTGGTAGGCACGGTAGGAGCGAGGAATGCGTGGAAATATGGAGGAATGGGGAGAGGCTACGGGTTTGTCAACGAGGAGGAGGCGGAAGAGGAGGGGGTAGATACGGTAGAAGGCGGGGCTACGGGCCTGATACGGAGGTTTCTTGTGTCATTTGTTAGGATTTGCGAAATTTACGGCGTCGGGCTTGGGAGGTTGGGGAGTTTTTTGGATGAAGCATATTTTGGCTTCTACGGGGGCTGGTGTTTACGGTTGCTTTTGTTGCAGTTTTTGTGTTGTATATAGACGTTTACAGCTTGTTAGAGCTTGGTAGCTGGAGCTGAAGCTATGATAGTAGTAATAACATAATACGATTCGATTTGTGGACTCTGGCATACAAACTTCTTCCCGTCTCTACAATCGATGTGTATCCTGTTTGATAGTACGATTTGTCATGCCGTCCGCCACCTTGGGTGTGCCTAACCGTAAGATTCTTATGGCTGTGATACTTTGGACAACACCGGCATGCATATGCATAAAAATCATGCTGAACTCTCCGTAGACCCAGGAGTTCAACAATATGTCCCTCGCATCACGGAGCGCCCGCGATTGAATGGGTGCAGAGATCTGTGCCTGACATTCCAGTGAGATCCCGACCTCGGATCCAGAAGAACGGCGCTCTAGTGTAACTTTATGGAGCTTAGTCTCCGTGAAAGCCGTGGCCGCGTGGATTACGACCACCATCCAGGCGGCTGAGATGCCGAGGAGAGTGCCCCACTCTCACTGAGAGGATGGAATATTAGATGGATCGTCACATTTTTATCAGGTTTATAAGGTCTTTGAGAGGCTAAGCCTTAGTTTACGGAACAATCACTGGTTAAAGCAAAGGAGACAGAAGCTAAGCTTGCAGTTGAAGGACGAAGTGGGCTAACGATGGCCGTCCTCAGCGTTGGATGTTGCCTATGGCGAACTCTCAAAGGCGGGAAGACTACTGACGATACGCCTCGGGCACTTGAACAAGCTGGCATTGCATTAGGAAGCTCGTCCGTTCGCTTTTGGCGGCGACATTTGATTCGCGAGTTCAGGAGGTTTTAGCTCGAGGATCGACGGCACTGCAATATTGCAACTGCTACCGAATCCCGATCTCGACATCTCGGGGCGAAACTTGGCGAGCAAGGCCATGCGAAATTTGCTGTACACGCGGCTGCCAGTTTAGACGTGAATTCTAGAATGGAATGAAAGGTGTCATCCGAAACCTGGGTCGGGAGACCAGGCCAACATTTTGCAACTGTGATGTTTTCTCTCTTTCTCCCTATGCTCCTTCCAATCTTACTATCCGGGTTTCCTCATCACCATATCCGGTTGTCGAAAAAATGCAACTGGCAAAGTTTAGGTTTTTTTTTTTTTTTTTTTCGCCGGGCGTCATACATGGTGGAACGGAAGTGCTAAGCTTTCGGGGTGGCCTTCCTCCTGGAGATGGCTAAGCAGAAAGATGGAAGGCCGCTCTTGTAAGAGAGCTCGAAGCTCTCGAAGGTGGGATGGAAGGGTTTTCTTTGCTATTTGCGCCCCAACCCCTTTTTCCGTTTTTAGTGCTACAATGGTGGCTGTGATTGGACACCCATCATGCCGGATGACGATTACCATTGGCAGGAAGCGCCCCTGAAAACTAGCAAAAATACCACGCACAAGCTTTTTTAGTGCTCACTTTCTTTTTTTAAAAAGTAAAATTCTGCTCGGGGTGTTCTCTGGTTGGTTTCAGCTTTGGCAGGTTCATATTTTGTCGACATCAGTTGTTTCGCAGGCTCACCCAAAATGAATCGAAGGGTGAATTAAGCAAGATGCTCGAGCGAACAGCGTTCGCGAGAATCGGCAGTCAATGTCGACACAGGCGCTGTCGCAGAAAGGAATCGAAAGTTTTGCCGATGACCATCAGGACAATGCGCTAAAGAAAGAGAGAAAGAAAAAGGGTTTCCGGGCTTGCGTCAATTGAAGTACGTGAGCTGGCCATGCGTTAATCTATATGCAACCCCGCTAAGCCAAGGCCCGAGGATCCTGCGATCTCACGATATGGTCAGACCAGAAAGCGAAAAAGCAGGAACGAAGTGGTTCCTGGCAGAATGCATGCGCACGCTGTTGGGGAATGCGAGCAACTGGGAGGCGAAGAGGCTAGTGAGCAAAAACCCTGGCATGCCACGGCCTGCCCAGACAGAGTGATTGTCATTTGGTACCTGAACCCATATAACGGTTTCATTCCCCTCCTGACTGACCTTTTTGAGTCTGTTAGACTTTCTTCTTTTGTTTCTTCCAGTCTTGGGAACTTCACCGTCCGATCCCGTTCGCAGGCGGATTAGAGATTGAAAAGCCTCCTGTGGAGCATTTGCAGTTCTTGACTACTTCTCTCTTCTGTCCCTGCGCCATTCATTTATATACTCTCTGCTTCCTAAGAAGCATTCACCTTCTTTTGTCCTATTCACAACCATCCTATCTGTCGTCTACCGTCTGTGCCGGTATTTTCTCTTCCTAAGGTTCGCCCTTTTTGCATATTGTTGGAAAGAAAAAATTTTGCCCAGTCCACTCTTTTAAACCAATATATTATCAACCAATACATTCTAGCCGCTTGCTTCGGTATCTTCCCTTGAGGAAACTTTCGATCTCACCTTCGTCTGTCGGAGTATTTGGAAGCTGCAAGCTGTAGGCATCGAGCACAGTGGGTCGTTGTTGGTCGCTACTGTACGCCCTTTCACGCACAAGCAAAAAAGAAACACACCAACACAAAACGTTGCTCTCTTGACGCTCCAGCTCCATTCCTCCCTCATCAACCTTTATCTACTTAACCACCCTTTGCGACGTCCTTAAATCTACGCTCTCCTTCGATCTAACCGTTGCCGACCCGTTCGTTTTTTAAATATCAAAAACTGATCAGCATTACTTACGAAAATGAAAAGCTCTATCATCTCACTCGCGGCTTTCATGCTGCTTAACCCTGGAGTTGATGCATTCTGGCGTATGCAATGCGGCTCTCCTCTGGTTACTGATATGATAGACCCACTGGTTCAACCTGGAATTTCACCTGCTAAGCACGTTCACAACGTCATGGGTGGTGATGCTTTCGACAAGACAACTTCATGGGCTCGTCTTCAAGAATCCACTTGCACATCGTGCGAGGTCAAAGGTGACAAGTCTATCTACTGGGTCCCAGCTCTTTATTTCCAGAAGGCCAGTGGCGAGCTAGTCCAGGTCCGTCAGAAGGACGGCATGTTGGTCTATTACATCCCGGAACGTGGTGGCAATACCGTGGAGCTCTTCCCTAAGAACTTTGGGATGGTGGCCGGAGATCCTAAAATCCGAAGCTACGACGAGTCTTACGCCTACGGCTCAGAAATGGAGATGCGCCAGAGGGCCATCGGCTTCAACTGTCTTAACTACGGAGGTACCCCGGAAGCTTTCGCTGCCCGTCGTGAAATGCCCTCCAAAGAGGAGATGAAGACGTGCGTCGACGGTCTCCGTGCCGATATCACTTTCCCATCTTGTTGGAACGGTGAACTCGACTCCGATGATCACAGAAGCCACATGGCCTATCCTTCTGACATGGAGGATGGCGTTTGCCCAGATTCTCATCCTCGCCGTATAATAACCATGAAGTTTGAGACGCTTTTTGATGTTTCCGAGTTCAGCGGTGTTGACGGTGAATTTGTCTGGGCTACTGGCGATAAAGGCGGTAAGTACCAATCCCTAATTTCATAATAAATGATATATCGCTAACATTAAACAGGACGTGGATACCACGGCGATTTCTACAATGGTTGGGATCCGGAGCTTCTTGAGGCCGCCTATAAAGATCAAACCTGTGTTCCTCCAGTTATTACATCCGATGGAGGCGACATTACCAAGTGCAACACCTTCACCTCTCGCAACCAACTTCAAAGCCCTCTTGAGATGAATTCCTGCAAGATGAAGGCAATCACTGGAAAGGAATACGCGGGCCCTTTTGAGAAACTTCCTGGCTGCAACCCCGTTGGAGGTGCACCCGGTGACTGCGGGAATGTCGTTGTCCAAAATGTCGTTGCTGCCCCTTCCTCAACCAGCATCGTAGTCGTCGCACACGCCGCTCCAGAAACGACAACCACGACAACCACGCCAACCCCAGTACCAACCACGATCTCTACTACCACGAAGAAGAAGGTCCACACATCTAAGAAGGTCCATACTACTAAGAAGGTTGAGAAAGTTGAAGTTGCTTCCGTCCCAGCTCCCAAACCAGCAGTTACAGCCAACCCAGTCCTCAACGTCGGTAGCGTACCTGACAAGAAGATCAAGGAAGTTGTCGTTACGGTTGTTGAGACCGTTTACCAGACCGTGTACAACCAGGCTATCGAGACTGCCACGGAGTACATCCCACATCACGCCCGTCATCGCCGATTCTTCCGTCGCGGACCACGACACTTGTAAACTAGATTTACAGGCTTTCTTTGGAGCGGATATGTGATCGAGGAGGCATAGCTGGCTTTGGCGTCTCGATCTTTCTTTTTACAAGCGAGTCACAGACTTGATCTTCTTCGTTTCATGTACTGATTCTTCTTTTCTACCATTTATACCTTCTGTACACTTTCTACCTTGACTGAGCACCGTTGCAATCGGAGTTTCTTGTGCATATGTATGTAGCGGGAACGGTACGATTGTATCGATTGATTCATATTCCAGAAAAGCATACACACTTCTTTTCTGGTGTCGTCATTATATTTTACACTCGGCGTTTATCTGCTTTGCCTTTATCTCTAAACTTGTATCTCATTTGTCCCATTTGTTCCTTTGCATTTTCATTTGTTCTACACCATCGTACAGCGTGATTATACTTTGTGTAAAATGGATACCCGGATACGCTTCTCTTCTTATTCCTTCTGAAGCCCTTTTTTGCTCCTGTTCAGCAAGCGAGCGATCCAAGACTTCTGCCAGAACCTCATTGTCGGCTGCTTTACCCTTTTGTCGGACAGGGATAGGCAGCCAACTGCAAAGCGTCAACCGCTGTAGCCTTTCCTCTCCCTCTCCCTCTCTCAACTGTTACATACAAATCCTGTCGTACCAAAAGGTAGAAATATATTATATCCTTGTTGAAAGGAAAAACAAGCGGTAGCAGAACAAGAAAATATGGAATCGAGAAACCCCTCCTCCCATCTGAGTGGTATTACATACATGAACAACTTTATATATATACATACTATATACTCCTTTCTACCTCTTAACTTGATTACGTGACAGTGGCTATGAATGTTGGAGAGCACGGCTCAGAACATGTACGCCCGAGTTATTTATACATGTGCCACACCAAACTGTCGAGTTTTGAAATATGTATACGTTGTTATTTTCAAACGTTTGGCGACTAGGTTCGAGGCTAAATAGCTAATGCATTGTTGCAATGTTGTCGGTGGGTGTTAATGCGCACATGCGACGTAAGCATTAGATACCTTAATGTTACACAGATTCTGGCTTTTGATCGACAAGTCGGTCGATCGGTCATATGTGGCTTGATGCTGCAATAAGCACGCTTTTTTTTTTTAACAAAAATCCTAACATAATATATTCTTGGACAGAATTTAGGTGCTGTGGGTGAGTGGGGTTAACGGACCGGATCCTCCATTTTGAAATTTTCAATATAGGCTGTTAACATGTTGTCGTCTTCCAGGTGCGATCTAGGAAATGTATTTTAGAGATTAATGGTTAACGGCAATTCGATTCGAGCTGTTCGATCCGGAGGGACGTTACCAGTTTTCGGATTTCGGGTCAGTAAGGGGCAGAATATATTAATATCTGGTACTCAGGTTACTAAAGTACACGATTGAAAAAAAAAAAATTATAGATTTTTAAATCGACGTGAAATTTATGGAGAAGAGACAACAGGAAAACCTATCAAATGTCAATGGTACTTCTGACTTCTCGGTGTAGAAGTCCCATAGCCTAGTTGCCCAAAATTTAGGCAGACCCCCTGTATCATCCGGTGTTGCAGGGTCCTTTGAATATCAAAGTTAATATATCCAGAACTCGAAACTGCGGGGTATTCTTCATGGTCCTTCTCAATTGATCAAAAGGCGAGCTCCATTCAATAGGAAAACCGTTCAAACTCAAGCGCTCTTGTGGATCCCCTTCTTTATGAATACGGGGCCGCGAGTCGGCGCGTAGAAAGTTTGGTATTTTGCACAAAAAGACCACGCAAAAGGTACAGTTGACTCTTCGTATACGCTAGAGCTCTCCATAGATTCATCTGATATTCCGCCTGGGGAAGTCATGTTTGTAATTTCTGGTAAAACTATTCGTCGAGAATCGCCGGCCTACAGTCGCCGGCGTTTCGTTCAAATCTACAAAGAACAGATACATAGTGTTTGATTGGTTACGACATGTGGCAATCAATCTAAAAGAACCCCCTTTGGGACTAAAGTGATCGAGAATCTAAAATATGTAATAGTATATGGTAGTATTCGATTCAAGAAGTATTGTTATCATCTGAAATCGCTGTCTCTGCTGGCCAGTCTTTTGTTAGGGATGATATCTTGGAACCGTCGCGTTGATGATCTATTAGCTGGATAGAATATAATAATCATTTGTACCCTGGGTACACAACAAAGCTCGTATAGCTTAGTGGTAGAGCGTTGCACTTGTAATGCAAAGGTCACCTGTTCGATCCAGGTTATGAGCAAAGTTCCCTAGTTTCTTTTTTGGAATTCCGCTTTTTTTTCGGCTTCACTAAGGATTGGAAGGAAAACCTTCCGGTTTTGGGAAAGTTTTAGGGAAGTGTGTTTTGTGTTGGGGTGCTCAGTTATGATAGATATCCTTTTGGGGGACAATTTTGAGATCGGTAGACGAAGTCGTTCGGGATGGGGTCGTGAGCTTTAGTTGATACTTGAAGTCGGATTTTTACTAAGAGTTCCTATGGAATAGCAAGCTTGAAAGGCTTTGTCAAGCTGTTTAGCCGGTCAGCATGCTGGCAAGGTTGACCAATCTTGCAACTTCCCGCCAATATGTGACAGCTGAATTCGATATCGCGATATGTGCAAATCGCATTTCGTGATGAAAGTGCCTAATAATCTAAATACAAAAGAGTTACTATTCATAGTAGCGTGGTCGCACTGAAATGATAAATGTTATCCTTTCGGAACTAGTTCAAGGTCAAAGTCCCATATCCTACTCAATCGTGAGCTCCCTTCATTCGAATGCATTCTTGAGGACCCTTCATGAAGGCAAGGGCTATATTTAGTCTATATTAAATTCTAAATGTACTCGGTTATTGCCGTTAAACCCCAGATTCGCAGAATTAGGTGTGGGTTCAATCTGTGTGTAAGAGATTCTGGATTCTAAGAGCCCCAGAAAGACGGCTGAGGCAAGGGACCTTCAATATATCGTTCCAAATTTTGTCAAAGAGAATAAACGTCCGCAGCCAAAAGATTTCCAGAGTTGTGACCAACTGAGGCATGCATGTAAGCATGAGATGGAGAGAATTGCCTTTCTTCAGAAATACCGAATTCGAGGCTATGAATGAAAGGAAATCTCCGTTGAGAGGATTGCTTGGAACATGCTTAGACTTTGAGTAGAGATATTGGGGCTGGATCGCACATCTTCGAAACTACCTTTGAACCAAAATTTTCCCTTTGATGGTGATCAAAGCTACTCAGCCCTAGCTTAGAACTTCGGTCTCAACTGATAAGAATGAGATTGATGTATGACTACCAAAAGACGGGCATGAGGATTGCAGCTTAAGATTTTTAGGCCTCGAGGCTCTAGAATCATGGATTGTGTTGTGAATGCGCTGAGCAATGTTCTCAGCTGCCGGTTGGTTCGACAAGTAATTTCCTAAACCAGCGGGCTGACATGGATCTGAATGCGGCAATGATGTCAAACAGCATCGCAACACGGCGTCCACCGATGGACCTCAAACCTCGACAAGGCTCTTTTATTTTCTTCGGGCCGTGATGATATCTGCCAGCCTTGAGCCGGTGATTCCTAAACTCACGGGCTTCTAAAGGATACCGTTAGCCGCTATTGATGCACCAGGATTCACAGTCTATCCCTCACTTTTTCGGTGCACTGCATCGGAATATCCCCGACTTAGTCAACAAATCTTTGCGTTTCTGGTATGGAACCCTGTCGACGGAATGGGCGTGGGGAGCTGAGCAAAATGCAGTTCGGAAGCTTAGCGCTGCGAGCTGAGGGCAATCCAATGGCCCGAACGAGACACGAAAAGAAAGGAAAAAGTCGCGAGTCGCGAATCCTTCTGATACCATTTTGGCCGTGCACGTGAAGAAGCTCAAGGCTCATACCTGGAGATCTATGACCGCTGCGACATTGGTATCGCGGTGCTAGAAGCGAATCCCATAGAGGCTTCTGATAGGCAGGTTTTAAAAGAGAACCGGTACTTACCGATTGAATGAACTCTTTCTGATCCTTCTATTTATTTAATAAACTCTGCTGGCTTTGTAAGACCTTCTCTCTCTTTTTTTAATTCTAGGACAACAGCCAAAAACATCAGTGGCTGAACTCTATGAGAGAACAAGCATCCCACTAAACACCCCACCATAATCAACCCAACAACCCTCCAAATCATGGCGACAACGGCCTCACAGCACGCCGCGCTGCCGGAAGGCATCTTCTCCCTGCTCGATACCGATCTGTACAAATTGACGATGCAATGCGCCGTCCTTCAGCATTACCCTGATACTGGTCAGTAAATTATACGTCATATATGCATATCACACCATAAGACCACATGTGACAGTGTTACTAATACACTTTCGTGCTTCTCCAGATGTTACATATCACTACACGAACCGCACCCCGGATCTGAAGCTTAACAGAAAGGCATTCGAATGGATTAAAGTGCAGATTGGAAGTGCGTTACACACCGAGGAAATACCCTGCCTGATCACTGGGAATATTTTCTTAATCTGACGACTGAGTTTATGTTAGAGCTCTCCAATATCTCCTTGACAAACTCGGAAGAAACTTTCCTTCGCGAGAAGTGTTCGTTCTTGCCGCCCACGTATATTGCCTATCTCAAGAAATTCAGATTCTACCCGGCCGATCAGGTGGACATCAGTTTCCATGGTGGAGGTGACCCCGATGATGCTGGAGAAGTCACGTTGGATGTGAAGGGGAAGTGGGTTGAGACCATACTCTACGAGATTCCGCTGTTGGTGCTCGTCAGTGAGGCGTTTTTCCGGTTTGTGGATACGGATTGGGATTATGAGGGGCAGATTGGTTGGTTTACTCTTATATATATCTCATGATAACGGCCGGCGCGAGTGCTAACGGGGTGGATGATTAGAGAAGGCATATGAAAAGGCCAAAGTCCTACTGTCAAATGGAGCGGTATTCACGGAATTTGGAACCCGTCGACGAAGGAGTTACCATGCGCAAGACTTGGTGATGCAGGGATTAATAAAGGCGGCAGAAGAATTTAAGGGTAATGAGGCATACGCTGGAAAGTTCAATGCCTCTAGCAATGTTCACTTTTGTCACCGGTGAGTTCTCTGCACCGCATATGAATTGGTGACTTAATCGGTGTCCCGAGCTTATACATCGTGTTCTTGCAGTCACAACTTAAGCCCAGTCGGCACTGTCGCACACGAATGGTTCATGGGCATTGCCGCTGAAAACGATCGTTATGAGGATGCCAGCGAGGTCGGGCTTCTCAAGTGGACGCAAACGTTTGGTCCGGGTGTCCTCGCTATCGCTCTTACCGATACCTTTGGTACCGAGGAGTTCCTTCGGGCGTTCTCGAAACCGTGTCCTGTTGAAGGTGCTGAGGGCAAGAGCTACGCTGAGGTCTTTTCAGGAATCCGACAGGACTCCGGTGACCCGGAGAAGTACGTTCGATGGATCCGTGAGTTCTATGACCGGGCTGGAGTTAAGGGCAAGAAGACGGTCGTTTTTAGCGATTCGTTGAATGTGGAGTTGGTGTTGAAGTATAAAAAGTATGCGGAGGAGTATGAACTGGTGCCGTCGTTTGGGATTGGAACATTTTTGACAAGTGAGTTATCTTTTTTTTTTTTTTTTTTTCATTTGATTACCCATTGACAGAGCTGATTCGGGCTTTTTATTTTTTTTTTTTTTCAAAGACGACTTTGTACACAAAGGTGACGGCTCGAAGTCTACGCCGTTGAATATCGTCATCAAACTCTCCTCAGCGATGGGACACGCGGCCGTGAAGATCAGTGATAACATTGGGAAGAACACTGGAGATAAAGCGACGGTCGAGAAGGTTAAGGAGCGATTGGGGTACACTGAGAGCGGAAATGTAGTTGATGAGGCCAAGAGATGGCTATAAGCGGGATTTTGCATCTGATCGATCATAGCGAGAGCGGTAGCCTAGATAGTATTACTTGCGCATTTGTGACTTGCTTGATATTCCTGGCAGGGCTGATTACGTAGATTGGTCGGTGTTTCATGTTATTCCTATTTTTTATATTTTTTATATCAGGTACCAGTGCAAATACAGGCATATTAGATGTCCCCGGTGCCCCGTCTCTCGCTGGACATTGGATTCGTAATGGTTCGTAGTATCGCTGTGGCTAGAGAATCACTAAGAAAAAGTCTCGGGGCAAATGGTGTATATTAAGAAACAAGTGCAAGCAACTGTCGGTCAACGGAAGGTATTGACGGACCATTCTTTCACCGCAGAGCCAGCTATATGGATCCTGGTCTTTTGTATTCTTGGATCCTTGTCAGCTTAAGCTTATCGATTTTATAGCTCGGCAGTGATTGGTATGTCGACGCAAGCACAAGCAGGCGCGGTACGTAATCTGCACCGGGCTTTTCTGTCTTCTCGCGCATCCGGCGTCCGTACCTGTTATTCTTTTTTGTTCCCCTGCAGTTACTAGAATAGTAGAGATGCGCTTTTGGAGGGGCTTTCAGCGGCGAAATGTCTTAGAGGAAGCTACTGCGGGTTTTCGTATGCAAAAGACCAGGGACGGAGGTAGGCGAGCTCTGGCGACATACATATGTAACTGACCATTCAGTGGCATGGCGATAGGAACAAAATCTAATAAAAAGGAAACAAGAACGAAAGACGGAAGATATTAATATTACGATCCAAAGAAAAAGCTTTGGATAATCTTCCTTGCCAGGTTCTCTTGGCTGGGCTTTTTTTGCGGCGGTGAAACAAAGTGAAGGCAAGACCCTCGGGTGCATGTGCGAACAAGTATCGAATGCGAAATGGAACGTTAGCTGTCGAAAGCTTGCGTGTTTCGATGGGCTTGGAATGAGGTAACCGGGACGTTTTTTTTTGTGATCATGAGGTTTCGAGGTTACATTTGATTCTTTTGTGATGACCCCAGATGAGAGAAAGCAAAGTTTTGGATTTGTCCGATATAGTGGACGTCTTTAGGTAGACGGTTGGAGATATCACTGATTAGTATGCGTGTATGTCGACAACCTAAAGCTACGGGTTACGAAACTCGACCTACGAAGACAGTGTCCCAGACGTTCTAAAGAGAGCTAGGGTCAAAAAGAAAAGAAAAAAACCACCCGATATTCGCGGTCGGAATCAATCACTGTTCGGGGAAAAAGATATCGTCGAGCAGTAGCAGCAGGAGCTTGGTCATGGAAAATGATCCGGTGGCTTCCATTATCTATAGTTAGTCTGGGCGGGTTTATAATAATAATAGTAATAATTTCGCACCGATAAGTTAAGCATCTGAATACTATGTATCTGCAGCTTTCCCGTCTACCAGCAGGGGGGACAATGTGTCTAAATTGGGAAATAAGGAACTTGGGAGCCCACCACCTCAGACAGTGTCTACCTAACTGATAGTTGCGACAGACACTGTGGACACAATCGCAAGCCAAGAGTTTCCCAAATCGATTCAATGCAATCGATCAAACAAAGAAGAATAGAAGGGAAAAAAAAAAAAAAGGAATCATCGAAAATCGCGAATCCAACCCGCCAGCTGCAGAGGACACTGCTAGCTTATAGCTTACCCGGTAAGCGTCTTCCAAAGAGATATGATATGCGAAGAAGAGTGAGTGCGAGGCGTATGTGGTAACCGGAAAGAGGCAGATGGCGCTGGAGGGCGTAGGCTGGATCTGGTCTGTGGGGAAGGTCGTCCCCCTTCTTTGTCGGATATCAGCCATGCCATTATCGAGTCGAATTCGAATGTTGAGGGATGATCTATGTACATACATAGTAGAGAGACAGAGCGAGAGAGAGCTTGATTATGGTTTCCTCCCTATCAGGTAATTCGTTATTTTAATTTATTTTAATTTTAATTTAATTTATTCTACTCTACGGCGTCCGTGTATCAGGATCACGGAGTGATTGATTTCCTAAGATATATCAGATTGTATTATACCGGGGGATCTCTAACGGTGAGGCTGGAAAACCTCAACGGCTGTTTTGGGAACGGAATTCCTTGACAAGGCCAACTGCCTCCGATAATCCATCGACATCAGGCTGAGTCCATTGGATGGATTCGACAGTCCCAAGAAATGGGGAAAGAAGAAAGAGCCGTCTGTCTAAAAAAAAACTCAAATACAGCGGCCGGGTGTCATGCAGCTAAATTCTCAGCCCCATTCGATCGAACGAGTTGGCCCCCCCGGTCGAACCGTCCTGAAGGTCCGTTTAAGCTTACATCTTCCTTCTGTATGCGAGGATCTCTGGATGGTAGAGCAGTAGCAGCAGGAGCAGCAGTAGTATATCTAGCTCCGGGATCCCAGCGGATATCGAAGCTGAGGCATCTCCCTTTCCCTCTAAAATTTCTTCTTCTTCCTCTTCTTCCTCTTCTTGAAAAAATTTGTTGTTTCTGTTGGATATATATTTCGAAGAGGGAAAATAAAATAAAAAATAAAAAATAATACATAGATAAAAGACACTTACTGGGAGTCCGCTGTTTCCGCCGGGTTTTACGTGTGTATCGAATCTTCATCGGCTGGACGAGAAACCTCAGTGAGTGAGCCCCTTTGCGGTCCGAAATCGTTCTGAATAGTCTGTGCCAGGCTGGTCCTGCTGTTTTGAACCAGCCAGCCAGCCAGCCAGCCAGCCAACCGTTGTCCTGTCCTGTCCCTCCTGTCCTGTCCTGGCCTGTCTTTCGGTCGGTTGTTTTATTAGCACTTTCCTTGCCCCCTCTCGCTCTCGCTCCCTGGCTGCTGCCTCCCTCTCTCATGTGCCAGTGCCGGTCAGAAATGTCAACTCAAACCCTCTTCAAATAAATCCTCGCATCCGCCCCATCCTGACATTCAAACCTCCGTGACTTCTAGAATTCCTCCCTCCGACACCTTCCAACCACGAAAATACACCCGCCGGCCGACCAATTCGAAGGTTTCCGCGCTATTCCGACAATACTATACCTTACCAATATCCAAATCTAAGTCGGGGTCGACAGAACATCCTTCAAAATGAGTGTAAGTCTCGGCCATCCCCCCCCCCCTTTTATTTTCCGTGTTGCCATAGCCCTCGACCAGCGCTGTTTTCGCGAACCACTGCCGATACGTGATGTCTTCGAAACAAAAAAATATCCGATATCCACCGGAGCGCGAAGTTTCCTGCAGTATTCTCGAATACCTATTTGCATAAATGGGCTTTCTCCGATCAAAATCACGATCACAATCACTATTTATTTTCTTCTTTTCTTTTCTTTTTCTTTCTTTCTCGCTTTCAACGTAAATACGAGTGACATCGCTGACTCTAATATATAGTATAACAAGTGCGTATCCATAATTCCATCTCCGGTAGCAGGATTACTTCGTTAGACCTGAAGACCGGGCTTTCGCGTATCCAGAATTCGATCAGATTCCTCAAAAAGGGCAATTTCTTTTTTTTTTTTTTTTTTGGTGCTGACCAATTTCATCATCTCCAGCAGCCACGGCCAACAGAATCCGTACGCGCAGAACACATCCTACAACAACGACCAATATGGTCCGTCTAATTACCAGGGCCAGCAAGGTGGCAGAGGTAAGCCATATCCATCAATACATTATCTTTCCTCCATTTAATGGGGATTATTCGTACTACCACTCATAATGATTTGCAGCTAACCCGTTTCTCGCGCCTTCCGAAGCAGGATACGAGATGGCGCCACTCAACGGGCAACCGTACCAGCAAGCCACGAATCCTCAGGTCTTCTTCGGCAGAATCGCCGAACTCCGACAGATGGATGAGGACATCAACAGCAGAATCTCCGATCTAGAGAGGCTCCAGAATGAATCCCTGGGCCACGTCGACGAATACTCGGCCGCCGAGGCTTCGCGCCACATCGATGCTCTGGTGGCTGAAATCTCCACAATGAACCGATCCATGGCCGGCAAGATCCGTCAACTCAAGACCGAGGCCCTCCACGACCAGGACAAGGCCAACCAAGTCGGTCCCTTGGAGAGGAAATTCAAGCAGACCTTGACCAACTACCAACAGATCGAAGTCGCTTACCAGAAGAGGTCGAGGGAGTTACTTGTCCGACAGTACAAGATTGCCAATCCAAATGCTACAGATGACCAGATCAGAGATATCCAGGAGGCCGATCCGAACAATGCACAAATCTTTACTCAAGCTGTACGTTTGCCCATACATCAATCGCTAGGGAAACACTGCTGACAGGCCTTGGAATAGACTATGCAAGGTTCCACTAGAACAGGCGCCGCCAGATCCGCTCTCGCCGAAGTTCGCAGCCGTCACAATGATATCCAGAAGATCGAGAAGACTATGGTTGAACTCGCCGAGCTGTTCGAGCAGATGAACCAGCTTGTTGAGGAACAGGAGAATGTCGTCGCTAACATCGGCGAACACGGTGACAAGGTGGAGGAAGACACCAGGCAGGCTGTTGTGCAGCTCGATCACGCTATTGTGTCGGCGAAGGGTGCTCGTAGAAAGAAGTGGTGGTGCCTCCTCATTGCTCGTAAGTTGAAACTCTCATGGAAATTCATAGGATCTTCGGACTGTTTCGCTAATGCAATCATATAGTCATCATTATTATCATCATTGTCATCATCGTTGTTGTTGTGACAAAGCCATGGGCCAAGTAAACGTTTGGGATACTGTTTCCCTTGTAGACGCCTTTACTTGTACCTTTACCTCGCATTCGGCCTTGATATACCTTTCCCTCAATTTTGATGTGAACGAAAGAGAGGATCGATAAATAAAAATGATTTGATTTTTGGCGTTGGGAGGACTCTACATTACCAGCAACATCCTCCATGATTTCCTATCCGAATATATCTTACAGATACCACGCTCCCTCCCTCTTTCTTTTCTTTTTCCCCTTTGTTGAATTAACTGACGCTGTTTGTGTGAAAAGAACCTTTTGCCTGTCTTGCTGTCTCTCGGCTGATTCCCTTTGTCTCCTTTCTATTGTGTCGTTTCTACAGTCCTAAATAATATACTTTTAATACTTGATCCGCCCCGATACTCCACCGGCTCAAATGGCCCTATGGTTCCTCTTGGGCGCAGAAGCTTTTATCATGTTCTCGCTCACGTTTCTCTTTATCGCTACAGATATAGATTGGGAAATGCGCAAAAGAAGACAGAAGGAGCTCTCGCTACTTATTCAATTGGTCGGATGTTTGTGGATATTCTGAAATAACTCGACTTTCTATTTCATATTGCCTCTTTTTGGCGCCTTTTACTCGCTGAGGCGGAGCCCGAATGTGATATCATTTCTCTCGAAAAGAAGGTATTTTCGATGTCTTCACCACGGATATGTAGAACATCAATATTTTGCGAACCCAAAAGCCCACTGTAGCAGTTGATACGGAAGTCAATACTATGTCAGAAGGGTAGCCGGACTAGATGCTACCAGAAGAGGAGGGGTATCAATATGGTATCAAGATGATGATACCTGTTGCAACGGTATCGGAAGCAAAAATTGCTGTATAATTAACCTATATTGGAAAGGGATTAAAAAGGTACCTCTAGGCCTTCTAGCAGCAACTATTAAGGACTAGATTTGGAGCATATTCACAGGAGCAGGGCCGTCGGGTGATCGGAATACAAGGAGACCGACCATGCGCTTGCATTTGAGCCACAGGGTAGTATAAAACTTCTTGAACGACCAAGCCGCCGCTTGTCAGCAGGGTACCGGTATATTCCATAAGTTAAATCTCGAAAGCTATGAGGCCTGCTTTTCAGGCTATGTCTCATTTCTATAAGGTACTTCGAAATTGGCAGTAAAGCATCTTCATTGATCTGAAGTCTCGATGCTAGTTCGTCATAATGTAGACATTCCTGGATCACGTAGGTTGTGACATGTCGATATGAGGCATCATCGACTCAGGCTACGTAGCTACGATTCTCAAAGGCATTTCATAGTTGCCGAATATTACAAGCCACGATAAAACATCTTGAAAATGACATTCTTGATGTAAGCCAATGCCTATATCAGGGGATCTACTCGATTATTTGCTTGGTATCTTGGATCGGGATACCGTCTGGATATGATTGCCGCATCGATCACTGCCCACATATGATGATATTCAGGCGAAGGGGCTTTGTGTTGTCGAAGGGTTGGTGTGCCCTTATCATAGAATCAGATAAGATCTTCCATATCAGGAATAGCGCTTCCTCCAAATACACCACCAAAGCAACTCAACACACCAAATTTGCTGGTCCTGGTCGATTTTGGCCTGATATCTCCAAAAGCTTCGACATTTCATCATCTTCAAATCCTCAAACCCTCGACCACGTACCGACGACCCACCCAAACTCAACAAACTCCTATCACAATGGCAGACGCATCAAAAGCTCCAGCAGGAGGAGCCCCAACTGGAGGAGCCCCAGCCGGTGGTTTTGCATCCCGAGGAGGAGATCGTGGTCCAAGACGTGGACGTCGTGGAGGCCGTCGCGGAGGCAAGCCCGACAGCGAGAAGGAATGGCAGCCAGTTACCAAACTCGGCCGTCTCGTTAAGGCTGGCAAGATCAAGAGCATGGAGGAGATCTATCTCCACTCGCTACCAATCAAGGAATACCAAATTGTCGACTTTTTCTTGCCAAAGTTGAAGGATGAGGTTATGAAGGTACTTGATATACTCTCTCCCCTAAAGGCTTTGATATCTACAAGAAGAGGATGGCTTTGGAGAGCTTGGGCGGTGTAGGCTGCGACTAGTCGCAGGCAATTTATGCGATTCAATACTTCCATGTCTGATGCGGACCACTTCGCTAACTAAATGCTTTCTCGAAAACGAACAGATCAAGCCAGTCCAGAAGCAGACCCGTGCCGGTCAGCGCACCCGATTCAAGGCCATTGTCGTTATCGGTGACTCGGACGGCCACGTTGGTCTCGGTATCAAGACCTCCAAGGAAGTCGCTACTGCTATCCGTGCTGCTATCATCATCGCCAAACTCTCCGTCTTGCCAATCAGAAGAGGCTACTGGGGTTCTTCTCTCGGAGAGCCTCACTCTCTGCCAGCCAAGGAGAGTGGAAAGTGTGGTTCCGTCTCTGTTAGGGTATGTTTCAAGTCCATCCAATTTGATCATTTGGTCCACAAGAATTATGCTGATCATGTGAAACTACAGTTGATCCCAGCCCCCCGTGGTACTGGTCTCGTCGCCTCCCCAGCTGTCAAGCGTCTCCTCCAGCTTGCCGGTGTCGAAGATGCCTACACCTCCTCTTCCGGCTCGACCAAGACCCTCGAGAATACCCTCAAGGCCACCTTCGTTGCCGTTGGTAACACCTATGGTTTCCTTACTCCCAACCTGTGGAAGGAAAGAGCCCTTGCCAGGAGTCCCTTGGATGAGTTTGGTGACGTTCTTAGGACGAAGGCTGTTTACTAATTTGACTTTTGTCTCTTTTCGGGTGTTCTCTGATATCTTACTTTTTTTTCCCCAGTCGGTTTCATTTTGTAATGCCTACATAGTCTCTTGATGTCCCTTACGCCTCACCTTGCTATTCTCTTATATACTATTTACATAGTCCTTTAGAGGCTAACTAACCTCCTCAAATTCACACTCACACACACAATCACACTCACACTCTTATACGATCGGTGTATGATGCCTCCTTTTATTTGTTACAGGGAATTGTTAATATTATGGCCACGCACGCCGGACATCCACCAGGACTTGCCTCCTGCTCTCCCTATAGAAGAGAGTGCGCAGCCAATAAGAATCAGTATGATATACAAGCTCGTTCACTGACTCTACATATATATATGGATTTCATCTCGTAATAGTGATCTACCATAAAGGGAGGCTTGATTGGTAGCGTATCAATGCAGTATTATACTACGGGGTTGTGAGTGTTGGAACGGTAGTGGGTGAAAAACTGCCATATATATACCTTGGATTAGAATGGGTATCGAGAAAACCTCCCTTATGGCATAGCAGGTATAGTCTTGTGTGTACATACGAAGAACTGGTCTATAAATATCAATATCAATCATGCACTTTCAATGTTCATGAGGTCGCATGCAAGAGTACGGAGGTATACATAGCACGATTGCTACTGTTAAAAAGCCTCTCTCTGGACGCATGAGCCGTGTATTACACCCCTTGCCGACCGGATGACGTGCACAAACCTACATTATTATTATCAGTCTCCAGAGGTACCTATGCGATAGATCTAGAGTGGAGGTGCTCGTGGGAGGTGCGGGTAGATCTATGGACGGAGTTTTTAATTTCAACTTTTGAGCTTTTAGAATTATATTATATCAATTATACCGTATGCGTTTCTCTTCTTATTCAAGATTAAATTGAAGATACTAGTGTCTTGAAGCCTCAAGGGGTTAGATTAAGCAATTTTACCTATAGCGAACTGATTTTTACATGATGCCTAGTATGTGAGAACATCGCAGGTGGTCTAGAAATCTGCCACAGACTAGCTCACGCGACAGCTAATGCGTATGTAGAAAAGGGTTTGATTCGTATTTACAATAAAAAGACGGATAGTATGATACAAGGTTTCAATGCCTTCTGTAATGCAGTAGATATGGAATCTCGTACTAAATCACCTCGTCACACGGGGTAGAACTAGACCAGGTTTCACATAATTATCTCAAACCCTGCGAAAGCTACCAAGGCCGGAAGCCGGACGAACCCTTACTATAACCCCAGCATGTCCTCTGCTCTAAATATAGGTAGGCGTTCCTTTTCTCTCTCGCTACTCACGGCACCGGGACCTTCGGCATCCCCTACACCACTCTTGACTGTTGAATAAACTTCTTCCCCTGTAACCCCTTCTTTAAGTTCCACGTCTACCTTCCCCTCAGTCGTCAGCGTCTTATAAGCAAGCACACCTCCAATTGTCGCAGCCAACCCCATGATACCCTGGACTACGACCCAAAATGCCGTTGAATGAGCTCTATAGCCTTCTTGGTTCAAGGGAATGTCATCGATGAGGCCCCATGTCTGAGGAGATTGCTCGATGGTACTCTTGGTCCAGGCTGTGACTGTGAGGCAGTCTTCTTCGTCAGGGTCTTTGTGGGTTAGACCGGATGGAAAGCAGATAGGTCTCAATCTGCTAATGTAGGCAACGATATCTGAGAACTCTTGTTGAAGTATCTCTTTTGCCCAAGCGGATGGGAGATCAGGGTAGAATAACAGGGATATATAGCCGAATAGCAGGCAATCAATAGTAGTTGGAGCAGCACCGCCGAAGAAATAATCTTGACCAGCAAATTTCTCGCGGATTGGGTCGAGAAAATCAGCAAGAAGGTTACGAAGCCTTATACGCGTGGTAATCTTCTCCTTATTCTGGGACTTGAGCTTGTCTGCAGTAGTATTGATGCCTACGACAGAAGTGGAGGCTGGTGGGAGAGGACGGGAGTCTTCTGCTGCTATATCCCGGCTGAGGGACGTAAGGTGGGTCGTTAAGCTAGTAGCTCGGGCATGATGAGTATGTGGGATTTCGTATTGAATGGGGAATTTGAGGAATGTTGAATATAGAGGCCTAGTGCTATTGACCCAATTCTGGCTGGTCACATAGAGGGAAAGTGAAGTTATTGGGAGGCAGGTTTTGCGAATAAAGGAGCGGTATCTGAGAGTAACAGCAGCATTAGTCCCGTATAGATCAAAATTACATCTGCCCCCCCATGTATCCTCCATATTGTCCTGGCAATTTGACGTACGCTATAGCTTGAGCCCTTTGCAACTCTGAGAGGTCCCCGTCGATATCGGGACTACCAGAGCTTTTAGAGTTCAGGTACAAGACGATTGTATCAAAGCCACCAATCCATTGTGAGCCATCTTTGAGCACTGGTAAAGAACCTACAAAACACAAATCAGCATTAGTAACGATAGCCGCTAGATATAGCTACAAGGACATACCATTCGGCGAAAGATTGACATTGTTACTCTCCACAAGCACCCAGAGATCTTGAGGTATCGTAGAGCTCAAGAAGGCAATTGCCGCAAGACATTCGGGGTCGAGGGACGGCAACCCGAATGCCCTGTTCCAGACATGGAGTTCGATCGGTGCCATTGGGGCAGGCAAGCCGGGGATGCTGTTGTCGGTTCAAACTTCGTCGCGAAAAGGACCGGGCTGATGTTTCAAAATTTGCATTTCTCGTTCGCCTAAGAAGACATGGACAGGCGAAGGGATAGGCAGGCGAAGGAGGTCAACACAGACAAAATCCCAAATGCAGGGTAAGGCGGTTCCATCTCGCATGACTCGACTCGGACCGCGATCCTCGAGACGCATTTGAGCGACACTAAGTGGGTTAAGGCCTCGAAATCGACGTTTTCAAAAAAAATAATTCTCCTGGCAATTCTCCGCATGTCCGTATTCATATCTTTTTTTTTTTGGACAAAAGAAGGTCAGTTCTCAGACTTGCAGCTATCGATTTGGGATGAGTCTAGACCTTAGGTCGAAAAGTGGTCTCACCGCACACCCTCATGAAACGGATAGCCTTGCAAGATTATCGTATCTGCCCGCAGCTAGCTTGAAATACTAATTTATATTGAAAATGGTCGCATGATTATACATAAGGCCGATGAACATTCAATATGAGGGGCGTTTCTTCATTTCCCGCGGTATTCGAAGAAAAAATTGACTCGTAATTTCATGCAGCTGAAAGCAGTAAGGGGAAGATGCAGCTTCGATACAATAACGCTCAGGCCTTCATGCAAGGTTCATTATTAATGCCATCGATAAGGGCAACACACGTGGCAGCCGACAAAATTGATACGTTTCCGCAGTCTGGAGGAGGGTTTATGCTTCAAGGTAATGCTTCTAGGAAGTTTCCGCGGGCAAAACGGTACGTGGAATATGCATGGCAGCAGCGCAGCTGACCAGGACAAGGAGAGATTTAGTGAATGGATTGAGAAGGTGGCTTTTGATGAAATCAATTGAAAGTTATCCTGGGACGCAGATGTGGCGTGAGATAACCAACTTTCACGTAATTGCCGCGATTTCAACCAACTCGGGATGTGACACAAATATCAATTGAACACTCTGGTGGCTGCTCCCTGGTGGTGGCTTGTATTCGTTGGTCGATGATAGGAAGTTGGTCCCGGTACCAATAGTTACACCGACTAAATCCGAACATCAATCCTGGGCGGGGGCTGAAAGCACCAGCGAAATTTCACAGGTCATTGTCTTCCCGAATGACTTGTGACATATACATCCAGCCTTCCATCACATCGTCCATGGCTCCGGTATCTTCGGTACCTGGTGTAATAGGGATGTCCCGCATAACCACAGTGCCGGGTGCTCGTTCTGATTGACCAGTTGCCTGCGTACTTTCCAACTTCTTCACGATCAGGTACAAGACCTTTCCGTATATAGTATACGCCTCGTACGAAGTTCGAAAAAGAGGCTTCTTCACCTCCTCAACTGGGTCTTTCCCGGCACCCTTTCCAGTCTCAGCATCAGAGTCCGAGCTGGAATCAATCATGATAGGCTTCATTTCATTCTGCCTGCCAGTATTCCTCCGAGTGGCGTTATTCCCTGCACGCGGCCCTCGCCTGGTGGGCGTTGTGGCTTGGAGTTCAGCTCGATCATCTTCGGATTGCTGATAGGTACTGTCTTCCTTGTCCCCACCATTTCCATGCGTCCGTGTTCTTCGGCCTGTCCGACGTGCTGGTACCGAATTGACGTCTGCCTGCTGCAGTATCTCCACATCACTTGTCTCAGCGGGAAGAGCTAGCGGGAGCGCATACAGATCAATCTCCTCGTCATCGTTTTCGATCCTCAAATTGGCGATCTGATTGGTGTTCTGTCCAGCGCCTTCCTCCGATTCGCCGACATCCAGGAAGTCATTTCCCGTAACCATCTTGCTGGAATTCGACTTCAAGCCTCCCTCTATCTTGGGTCCTAAAAACTCTCTCCGTGGCATCACCAAAGCATGCCTAGTCGCGCCATCCCTGAAAAACACACTTACTTCAAAGTCGCTTCCGGAAATTATATCCTTGACAGCTTGCTGTTTCTTCGTCACGGTCCCGTTCCGCTCGCGTTCTCTTTCCTCTCTCAGCTTTGGAAGTATGACGTCCTTCAATGAATCTATAATTCGAGGTAACGCTGGGGTCGTAGGATGAATCAACCACGTATGAAGAACGCTCGGATCTTCAAGGAAGATTTGAGTTTGCAATGTTGTTCGAGGTGTTAATTTTATGTATCTTCGAAGTGGTGCCATCTTCGTTATCCGTAGATTGTGTACCTGATACTTAGTAAGATAACTAGCGTGGCCTTAGTCAGGAACTTCGTCGAGACCTTTTGGAAGATCGGGACGGTTTGTTTCGATCTGTCTTGAAAATGTGGCTGGCTGAGACAACTTAAGCTTGCCGGAAAGGCTTGAGTGTGGGGGATAAGCTTCGCACACAGGAATAGATTCTCGGTCTATTGGTGGGAATTAACACCCAATTCTTCAGTTGAAAAGAGATTTCAAGCCCTGAAGCGTGGACTGGTTCGGTGCAATGGAGTTCGTGAATGCATGCATGTTCTGTTATATGTACCCCTTGTCCACTTGTTGGTGGCACTCAGTCATTAATTCCAAGACGCCGGGACCTTTGATGCGGATATGGAGTTCGCGCGCGTGTGCATGGCAATGTTGGCTGGGCTGAAAGCCAGAGACGTTGGCGGCTGGGATGAGGGTGAGCTGATGAAAAGGTGTGTGTGCCATCCAAAAGATGGTGAAGTTGGAGGAACGCTTGGCATTGTTGGAGGGTTGCTCGAGCCCCTGAGCCCCACTCGGCAGCTCCCTGGGACATTCCCGAGCCCACCCGTCTTCCCGAGCCGGGCATGTCTCTGCTTGTGTTCCTGGACTTGCATTGCATTCCTGCCTGTGAGTACATACTTACTTTTTGCGATTCTACTGAAGAGGTCAACCGAAGCGATTACCGACTTTGACACCTCGCGAGGATATGGAGGCAGACAAATTTAGGAGTCGGTTTCGTAGGGGGCATGGCCATATTTGCTTTGTGCGGGATCTTAACTTCGTATTCCCATAGGATACCATAAACATGGTCTGATCGTCTACGAGACCGTCTTCAAATTAACGCTATGTCGATGCGTATATCAATGCCACTATGAGACATAGATGCAGCTTGGTATGCGCCATGTATGTAGATGAAAAACCCTTCGAGGCCGCAGGGTACACAGCAGGAGCAAGCAAGCAAGTATCTCGTGATCTAGAACTCCAATATTCCCCAGGCAGCTATGCTGCCAAGGTGCGGTCTTGGGGGATAGGAAATGCGCCGCATACGCAGTCCGGACGCTTGCGATCGAGGCAATCTTGCAGTCCATCCTCTAATTTCTTCGCATTTCTAATTGCGCAATCTGCGGATACTAGCGATATCGTCCCCAGTGCAATAACGAGAGGGGTAAATATGCGCCTGGTCTGCTGATAGTGTTAAGGTTGTATGTAAGAATGTCACCAAATCCGTCTGCACTCTTTTGGATGAAACTTGGTGTGCCTCAAAATATTGCTAAGCAATCAATGCAACCATATCATTCGGGAAACTAGCCCGCTTGCATAAAATCGTCGGCTTTGGGAGATCCGTTGATACGGATCCTAAATTTTGAACCCCAGGTAATAGCAGACATGTTGGGGTTCAGAAGCAAGTCACCGCGCATGCAGCAGGGAAAACATTTTCCTTGCATATCCTGACCGGTACATAAGCGTGGCAAGTGATGCACGAAAACTCTGCTAACAAGAACAAATTATTATGGCGGGTAGCCATGCCTTAGTTGATGAAACATCTGAATCCGTGGAAACGAAAAAGGGTGAGTGAAGGCTCGAGTGGTTCACGGACCTTTCTTGGTTATGGTAAAACCCGTATTCTCATAGGGTTATAGGAATGTAAAACCGTTATGTGTTGGTAAATCCCGCGGATATGCCCACAATAGACTTTAGTAATTTTGTCAGTTGATGCTAATGATTTAGGTAAAGTTCAAAACGGATGAGATGAAGATGTATCAAAGCTTTGCCGTGTGCGGGTGCAGGGTGCATCGCCCAACTCCGTCTGCCATTCGAATTGGCGAACCCGAGCGGGGAATGAAACAAAATATCTCCTGCTAGAAAATAAGCAAATACATAGAGCCTGGGAATGTATCGATCCATGTCGCGAAAAGCAAATTTCGATCACGATCGAGGATCAATATGTGTCGTTGGCGTTAAGCATCGATTACCCGAGCAAATACATATTAAGATGATGGTTGAAGACTATCCGCTCAGGATAGAAGGGACTCCCTTATTTAAATCCGAATAAGATCTTTGTAAAACCGATGGTAGTGTTAGCCGCGATCTCGAGATCTTGAGTTGATCCTTTTGAATCCCAGTTTGAAAACGATTAATTGGTCGTCAGGTTGAGGGATCAGCGGGATTGGATCTGATATTGGCACCTGGAGCCGAGTAAACTGTGGAACGGGGCTGTGATGATGATAGTCTATTTGAGGTTGACCAGGCATAGTTCCAAGTCTCGAGTACCCTGAAAGACATCCCCATTTAATTCCGCTAGAGTTTGAAGGTGGATGATTGATAAAAGCTGGATATCGATACGGTCTCCCGCCTGTAAAATCCCATGCAATCGCGAATCCCTGCCGCGATTACAGATTCTCAAACGTGGAGTGCTTGAACAAAACATGGCGATCGCTTCATCCGTGCTGAAAAGTCCTTGTCCTGGTTCTGATATTCGATTCCTCACCATTGATTACATGTGTACATGTATAGACTGAGTTCCTCAAATTCTCGTATACCACTGACAATATAAGAAGGGATTGAATCTTAGGGCGGCCAGGGCCGCGTTCGCCGAACTTATCCCTTGTCTATAATTGCTTTGATTATTGCACAGGTCATCCAGCTTTCCCAGGTCACCTCGGTTCGGTTTGGTCCATGGCCAGTCAGCTTAGCTAGGGGTGGTTGGTACGGATTGACTTCAAAATTATCTATAAACGGGTCGGGATCCCACGAGGTACGCTTAAGTACCGTTTCTCAATTCTGGGTAGGTGGACTTAGCTCAAAAGCTGGACGCGGGTGGCATCAATTCTCGGTTCGGGGCGAGAGCCTGTTGATATTTTTGACACGGCCTGGTTATGTAACAGAAAATACCTCGTATTAATCGGCCTGGGTGTATATATTAATCAGCTGACCCTAATAAACTTGAGATCCCGCTTCAGGAATCTACAATTCTAAATATAAAGCGACTTGTCAGCTTGTGCGAAGTGGGAAAAAAAAAAGTGGATCCACGGACACAGAGGGGTTGGAAAGATGCCTGTATTCAAACATGGTCCACTCATATTATTTTTTTTTTTTGGCTCCCATTATATTAAAAATTTTGTGAGCACCTGTCCTCGTTACATTTTAGAACATTGGCGGTGAGAAAAAAAGGGTGTCCGGATCCATGTCAGATTGCCAGGAACCAGGAACAGGATTGTCGAAGATGGGGTAGCACACCCAAAATGGCTAGGCCGAGCATCGTCTGCATACTGCACCTTGATGTGCCGGTTAGCACGATGACAAGATCCGAAGGTTGCCGTCGAGGTTCATGCTATTCATCCCAAAGTGCATACTATAAGGCTAGTTCGCCTTGTTTCCTTACAGTGCGGCTTGGAAATCGAGCGGCATGTGACAAAGGAATCCGGATGCTGAATTCTACAATTAGGTCAGGATTTAATGTGATAACGTCGGGAATATCGATCGGCTAAGATTCGCTCTTGGGAGAACGTGGGCTTGGACTGATTTCGGCATGTAATAAGCGGATGGTGATGGTACTAGCTACGAAACTTGACTGAAAATATGGATGTGGAATCTCTGTAATTGATTACTGACGGCTGGGAAGCTGTCGTCATCAAGCGATGAAGAACCGTCCCCACTTCATCTATGACGAGTCATTGTCGGATGATACCTGGCTCGAGAAAACGACAGGTGCAAGCCATCGCGTGGGCCAAGTTTCAATCGGTTGTTGGAGATTCAATCATTCGGATCACGGAATCAAAGACCCTCTGGGTTTCAAATGAAACGAGTTTCAATGATGAAATGTATGTAGGTCAGTGGAGTGTATCCTATTGTGGCAGAATGGTATCAATAGTGACATCCTTACTCGTAAGTGCAACTGTCCTTTCGTCCGCAGTCACCGCTTGAATTGCCCAGAGGAGTGGGTAGACAAAAGCCTCACCGCAATCGATGGATCCTTGCAGCCGACCTATCAGAGGCTTAGGCCACTTGATTGATCTACACAATCTGAGGCGGCGACGAGACGATAGGCAGTTAACTAGAAGAAGGATCAAATACACAAGCCTTTGGGTGGGTCAGCCTCAAAGCCGTGAAGTCCACGTGGTTATGTCTTCCCGTTGAAACCTGGCTGGTTCTGGGTTAACCCCGGTATGTATCTCACACTGGGCCCAAGGCCTGGGCGCATGCCAGAGCAGCAGACCATTATTTTGCCGCTGGAACCTGAATGAGGCCAGAAATAAACATGCCGACGGACATAGGATACCAATATTACCGTGTCTGTGCATATTGATAATTTTTCCCTAATGATAAGACGACAAATTTTAGGTAGCCATCAACCTAAGCAGGTGCTAGAGCCAAGACAGCTTGAGTGTCTTGCAGATGCGGGTGCTGAATCAGTTACGAGGGCGAAAACTTTTACAAAGAATTACTTCATAATGGGAGGCTAAAACAGCGGCCAGTTAAGTTTTTCGCTGTTCATGTTGCATATATCTGCACGAGCGGCTGAATCCGATAGTAGCAAAAGAAACTCACGGGTGTGTCTACGTCTTGCGCACCAGACCACGGCTTACGGACAATTATATTCACTGATAATGGGAACCAGGAGATTTTTTTAAAAAGGAAGTTGGGATTCTGTTCCTTTGGATTCCCTTTCGCCTAAGGGTGTTAACGTGTTAGTGGTGAATTCGGCTAAGGTTACGCAATTTTCCCCTACAGTGGTCAACCTGGAGTTTTATGTATGTGAAAGGCCTAGTATAATTTTCCGCCCCGCTTCCATTCAGTCGGTATCATCAACAGGTTTTTAGGGGTGGGAGTTTAGCAATTTTATTGATATCAAGTAATTTCCACACATTCGCATCGTGCATGGGCAAGGACATGGGTCATCTTATACTTACTAGACTCTAGTTGTGCTACTATCAAATCGATATATTAGCTCCGATCTACCTCGTAGAATATTCAGCTTCAAAGCTACATAGTAGTCTTCTATCAGAAAATGTACAATCCAACAAAGCTAGAGCCTTTTGACCGTTGAATTCAGGTAACCGTCGGGATCGTTGAAAGGAGACGGGCATTAGGAAGAAGTGCTAGCTTTCCAACTAGGGTTTCAAGTTGACTTATTGCGTGGCAAACGTTAAAAACGGGTCTTTGCTATATTGCAGGTCGAGCAATAGCACATTAATATGCACATTAGCCAGGGCTTGACAAATATACTTGGCCAAGACTGATTTGATTAAGGTATATTGATCGATCTTCGTTGTATTCGCCGGATGTGAGGGATGTATTGGACTTTCTGCAAGTCCTGTATATTGTATGGTATTGCTTTTAGATATTTTCGAGCACAGGTCATGCCGCCAGGGTTTGACGAAAGATAAGTCTAAGGCTAACATTGCAAATATGTTGAAACGGACATTTTCCTCGCACGAAAGAGAAAAAAAAAAGCCCTCTATGGAACAATAAAACTTCTCTTTCAGTTTTCAAGAATAAATTTCTACTTCTAGAAGCAGGTTCCGCAAAGACTTCCGTGTTCGGCGAGGAAGCCTGCCGAAGCCGAATAGGAGGGCCGCGTTGCCATCAGAGAGTCTTGGTAATGCTGCTGTACCTGAAGCTAACTGAATAGGAATTAGCAAGCCCAAAATAAAGGGGGGTGCGTTCAGCTATTTGCCTTCGGTCGGTGTTTCAGGTTCACTGGGCTGCGTCAAGCTACGCAGGAAAAGAAATTGCAGACCGTACAACATCCACATTTTTCGGCCTGGCCGTACGAAACTTTAAGGAAGTGATCCGGAGTAGTAGCACCCCGAATTGTTGGGTTCCTGTTTGCGACAAGCAAACTTCTACAGAGATATTTAGGTATTACAAAGATTAAGTCGCATCTGCGAGCAGAATATCCAGTCGATAGTTGACTCACGTGGCTTTGATTGCGAACCTCAAGCACGGCGTCTATGGTTTTATGCGAGGGAGAAGATACGGCATTACATTCTTTCTTAGAGGGAACTGATATATCGGTTCGCAAGAATGCAAACATGATGAAATATGCACAACAGGGGATTCGAAGAGCAAGCAAACAGTGCACTCGTTTTCATAAGAATATATCGACGTGATCGCACGGCGCTCTCCATAAGATTTGAAGCAAAGGATGATAAACCAGGGTTACATTCTTTAAATGTGAGAAATTGGCACAGGGCAGGAGTTCACCAGACCAGCAGGGCATGGGCCCCAGGCTACTCCTATACTTCGTGTTTAGCAGCTTCGTAGTATTGTCTTCCCCGTCGTAATCAGACAAATATGGATTGACAAGGTAGCTCGACCTTCTCCACATTCCATTATTGACGAAAATGATGAAGGAGAATCAGTGGTTTAAAACAAACCAGGAAGATCCAATCTGGTCGCACCGAGACCCGCAGGAGAAAGGATAACAGTTGCTCAATCATTGATTTACTTTGATAAACGGAAGAACAGGGCTAGCCCGAAGACGAGCAAAATGAGGAACCGCGACATACGATAGTAGGAGAAACTTCCGTTCTGAAATGGGAAATGAATTCCGCGAAAGCTGGAAAAAGGAACAATGAAATATCCAACAGTCAAGAACTAGACAGCCATGATCAGGCACGGTCGAAAGTACAGAAACCGTACTGCATGGTACCTTTTTTAGTATCGTGCAGCGCTATCGAGGATGTGCCTGGCATTGATGGCGCAGCGGTGGAGCTTCTCGCGCTCAGCAGGAAAAAANAAAAAAAAAAAAAAAAAAGCTGCGCTTTCCTCGGGACAAACCATAGCTGTAACATATCAGACTATCGTCATTTCCAGTGGACTCGACAGCCCCGTTTTCCATGAGCAAGGGTAAAAGAAGATTGAAAGAAGGAGAATGGAAAGGAGAGGAAATTGGCGCTGGATCCACTGACAAGACTCTAACGCTTGCATTAGGTATCAGAGGGGTTCTGCTACTCGCCGCTGACCATTAAGTTCCAGTAACTAAAACAAATGTATGTATGCGGAGACAAAACTCATCATTATCATAGTAACTATCATCATCATCATCATCATCATCATTACTACTATGGCTATTGATAATCCTTGCACCCACTCTTCAATAGCGGCGAAAAGGCTGTTAAGGGTGGGAAATGCAAAAAGAAGAAATTCTTGTGGGAAAAAGGAAGGAAAGGAGCTGACCATAAAAAAAGCGACCAGAGAGTGACATTCAGGGGAAAAAGAAATATTACGCACAGGACCATTTCTGTGGCCCCAGGGGGATCCCCCGAGGCAGGTGGGCTTTAGTGTCCAGTTTGCAAATAAGAAAAAAAGGACACTGCAGACGCACAAGCAGCTAGTTATCGAGCTAACCATTGGTACCAACAGGGGCCCCGACCAGTTGGCAAGCCCCCAATCTGCTGCTGGTTCACCCCTCCAGGATGGCCATCTCTTCCGTACCCCAAGGCAAAACGCTGTTTTCTGCGTGCTAACTGACAAGATGGCCCACCGCATCCCATATGAGCATGGCCCCAAAAACGCAGCTTACGAAACATGAGCTAAACGAAAGGTGATTCACTGTGCTGGTCTGGATATAAATCCATCCCGATTCCCCCTCCCATTCACTCCAGATTCTATTGATCCAGTCAGACATCGTTCAACTAAAGACAAATTGATTACTACAAATCCCTTTGGCTATACATACTCTCATAACATCTCCTCGGCTTCGAAAGAAAATATCGAAGCCACTTTACGATCACATCTTAAACTATTTCACACGCGCTTACAAAATGGCCGCTGATTCTTCTTCGCTATCTTGCAACGGTGCTCAGAACACCAGGCCCATCCCACCAAGCCCGGGCCCACCACCAAATAGACCTCTCCCACCAATCCCATCTAAATAAGTCAACATTTGGTTGATATAACCACATACCGAACAGATCGACCTGAACATTTCGTCCATGCAAGCTGGGTTGGGGTCGACTACCGATGATGATTGGCACTGCTGGCTACCATCACATTCGAAAATGCGACTGCGGGTGCAAGCGGAACTCCAAAACGGCACAGCATCAATCCCTCGCGTCTCCCACGCCAAGCTTCCGCAGTGGCCTTGAGCCTTCCGCATAATTTCCTATTGTCCGCATTGATCTGGAGATACCACTTAGCGTTTACGACCATAAATACGATATTTTAATATGCATCTGCTCTGGCGCGAGAAACAACCGATAAGATCGGCGATCCAATCCCGCCATTTCAATTCTTTCAGCTTGCACTCGATGTGCGAACAAGCTGCCTCCTTTCATCCTAATAATGACGAATATGTCACGGCCGATCAATAAACCAGATGGAAGAGAAGGAAAAGTTGCATTCTCTTTGTTTCTCAACTGATATTTTTATACATAATTTATTTATTATTTCCTTTTTTCTTTTTCTTTAGTTTGTTAGGGACATTTTGGCAGCATTTACACGGGGTTACTTTACAATTGGGTTTATGTCTCTTTATCAACATATTTAATGGACCGAGTTCTCATCATTCCACTCAATACTGAATTTTCTCCAGTACTCGACATTTCCTCACTTTGGTTCTTATAATCGTGATAAAAGCCGTGGGGCCATCCTTGACAATTTAGATACTAAGCACCATTTTTTCCAGGCCCGTAATATCTCTTATCGGATTATATCTGGTCCGTTCGTAAAATCTGAATATGAATACGTTGAAAAATATTATGGCCAAGCGGGAATTTTTCCGAAAAGTCAACCGAATATCCAAAAAAAGCTCAGTTGTGCATATTCTGAACCCTCCCACATTTCGAGCTCGATCAATTGACTTTGTGAAGGTTCAATCCTTGCATTTCTATGTGCGAAAAGAGAGACAGGAAGCCCTGCCCTTTGCAGGACATATCCCGCCCCATGCAAGACGAAAGTAGGCAGACTACAGCTGCGCGAGCGGAGAAAACGGCTCGCCACTTTCCCAGGACACAATTATTGACCGTTAATTCGTTACATCATGCGCAACAACAGTTGCACGGAGGTATAAGCAAAACGATCCATTGCAGGAGCCTGCTACGCAGTGTCACCTCGACGCGGGAGAGCTCGCAAGCTTGGCAGCATCTCCAACTTCTAACATTGGAGGTTGCGAGCATCGCAAATAAATCCTCTGGATTACAACGACCTAGAATGTAGCAAATCTCCAAAGCCCTAACTAGGAACTTAGTAGCATTGTTTCAGCGCATTTTTAGGGAAGCAGGCGGCGATTGCAAAGCTATTCTTTCACAAAACAAACACCCAGCCTATGTAGGATCAAGAGAAAGGAAGGAGCTTTCTATCGAGGACGTTGCTGTGAGGTCAGTATCTACCCTTGCCGTGATTTTCCCCTACTAAAAGCCAATTTCGTCACTCACTAGCCGATTCCCGTCGGCTGGGCTGCTAAACGGAACAATAGCCCAGCGAATGCACATGGAGCCACGACATCACAACATCTTCTATTCCGCCCTCGCCCTGTTTCAAGAGCGACTTCTGTTGGCTAATCCCGCTGCCACTTGCCATGAAAACTACCCGGCAAGCCGTGCGAGTATCCAAGGGCACCTACAAGGCGCTTCGTGGTTTTAACCTCTCGGATTTCTTTAAAGGTTTTGCGACTTCTTCGTTTGGGGTCTATGTTCCGTGCCCGCTCCTTCCAATATCATATCAGTGTCAGAATTTTGTGCTCAGTCTCGGTTGAAAATGTTCCGATGCGAATACCCCCTGCCCCAAATATTCTAATCTCGCAAAGATCATTGTAGAGGGCCGTTGATTGACCCACTCCCCAATTGTTGCCGGTTTTGGTCAACCATGACTTCCTTCATCTACCATATATACCTAAGGATATTACGGCCGGTATAGGCGGGTAGAGCTCTATGAGCTGAGACAACGATACCAGGGGGTTATTCTGCAACTAATTCCGCCTCTCACGCTGTGGTTTCCACCGTTGTACTGGGCATTATAATCTGTTCCCACAAGTGTTCTCTTTTATCAATACCATTTATTGCAGTAGAATTACATCAATTGCGTGAGTATGTGTGTATGATCAGGGCAAAAGGCTCAGAATTGCATTTAACCGAATCAACACAAATATAAATCGTCACCCTCAGCATCTACGAGGTGACAATATGATGCCCAATATTGACACTAAATTTTTCATCTCAACTGAACCCTCGTCTCGCCCGGATACTGATATATTTTCACCAATACCCCAGGCGTGACCTCGGCTATAACTGGGGGTTGCTTAACGTGTCGGTCGCTATATGTATAGCAGACCCACCGCTTCAAGGGGTAGCTGCAGTTTACGTGCGGTCTACGAGCTCCACATTTTGCTCACGAGGCATCTGCCACCCTAGTCTGGCTTGCCGCTAAAGCAAATGCGAGGATATCGAGATCCCATCATAGAAAAAGGCCTGTAGCTGTGCTTATTTCTATTTATTTTTATCGCATGTGGTTGGTGAACCGACATCCTGCGACCACAAATGCACACTGCATTGATATGAGGTATCGTATCGACATATATACCTGGCTTGCCGATAGCCTTGTCGGTTGATAACTCGCCGAATGGCCAAGATAGTATGCTTGCCGCTGTTGGCTTCGAATACCCTCTTCCCTCAATATTGGCTCTCGAAATTCAATTGCATACTACTGGCGTTGTCCCGCAAGCCAGACCCGGGCCTTCTCACGAGAAGGTCACAGGCTGGTTCACGAGGCAATATTGGCGGGGTAAAAGGCATAATTCTCCCGGCTAATCTCTACCAATTAAAGCCCCAGTGCAAGTAGCCTCGATCAGATAAAAACACTCGAATATATTTCCGTGTTTTCTCTGGTGTCCCTGTGCGAGTAGTTTAATGAGTCGGTATGTATTATGTATTCCCTCCGAGCCTCATGTTTCTCAACATACGACATCATATTATGGCGTACCCACCCAGCTGGCGCATAGCAAATGACTCAAGAAAACGGAATTCTCGTCTGATTTTTCTGTATATTTTAGGTCACATGGCTGGACCAGGCTAGGGTCCCTAGAAACTCATGCACCTCGTATCACTATCTAGTAATTGCTGCTCAACTTTGACGATGGCGCACATGTGCCAAAGGGAAAAGGCCTCGTTCGCTTCACTGCAGTGCATTTACCAATCTATCGGGTCCATGCTAATTCTCTGACTCTATCGATCTGGCTTTTCTTTTACTATTACGAGCTGTCTTCTGCAATTGTTGCGCAATTATCGAGAGTTCACGACTCCTTACCCTGGTGCAACAGTATATCCCTGCCCGTAGTGAACTGAACTGCCCCATCTTCAGATCTGGATGTACCCGTTCAAGCTTAAATCACACCCCGCTACCGGGAACTGTCAGGTGTGAGTTGTTAGAAAGAGTATATTAGGGCGGGGTTGAACCCTGCCTCGTAAATTCCGTTGTTGGCCTTGACCTCCGGCACAACCCTAGAACTTCCCAGCTCTGGTATTTGGCTCCCAGATGTTTATGGTGCATGATGAACTTAGCTACTAGACTAAATAAGCCTACGATTAGTTGATCCGCTTACTCGTCTATTGTGTTTCTTCCGCAAGTGAATATGTAGCTTAGAGCTTAAGCTCCGGATAGTTACCTTTCCCTTGCTAAGAGAGGTAGTGCTAGTTTGGGTGAAGGTGTAAACGCAATCGTAGTATGTTGACACGTCGACACATGTTACTTGGTAGGATCTGAAGTTGTTTGCACCTACGCGCCACGGCTGCCTCAAACATCCAAGTTTGCAAGCAAGCTCAACTTGAGAGGCTATAAGAGAACCAGGATGGAGAACCAGGGTGCTCTTGTAACTGAGGTCAAAGGCGTAGTCAATTTAATATACTGCTCTCGACTTAGGTTTACATCAGAAGAACACCTGAGCTCTTCTCTAATAGATCTAGTATGACTGCTAGTTAGATTTTGACACTGGGCAGAATGGATCTCATATATTCGCTTAGCACGTTTTCGCCTAGGTAACCTTCGTCTGACGAGTAGCCAATTCCTACATTACCCCCTTCTACAACGAACGTCCGAGCCTCAGGGTCAAAAATTGTTGTCAACTGATATTAATAAGCTATTAAACACGATCCTCTAGAAGTAAACCCTTGTTCAACCTATCGGTCTTTGTATCAAAACGCTTTGGCATATACTATCGAGATTGCAAAGTATGCAGTATAGACACTCTTTATTGCCGGAAGGCTTTATTGTTGAATTTCCTCATGCCACGGGCAAGGATATTCTTCCACGCTTTATGAGCCATCAAGTTACATTTCCGACGATCGTACGATAGATAGTAGACAATAATATCGTGATTATATATCGAAGATTTATCATAGAGAACATTGGATGTGTAGATACTCGAGTTGGAATGCATGTAGGTGGCATATACTATGGGCTTCGGTATAATTTCTATTATCAGAAGTCTGATTTAGGCCTAGAATTACCTGTCAATCAATAGCCGCTTAAGTGCCTTAGTACATACTCTCAAAGGCTGAAGTCTCCCGAAAACAAGCGGAGAGCATGAATAGGAGATACCCGAACTTCTAGAATGTGAAATGCATCCATAGCCTCCAACATCATGAGCTTAGCCGACTTGAGATAGGTGGGAAACACTATTCATGGCATTACTGTCTAGCATGCGAGATCTTAGCTGTCAGGGCGTATGGAATGTAACCGTGGATCTAAACCTGACTATCCTGGAAATTTTCCTGTCTCAGTGTCGAAGAGCTCGCTTCGCTTATGTCTCTGAACACATGACGACTGGGCTTTCAAGCACCAAAACCATCGTGATTCTTTGCTCTAGTTTGGCGAATCCTGTCTCCGCTCCTCGCTTTCTCTCTCAGTATTTGGCAAAGCTTCAAGGTCGGTGAGACTCATGGCGGAAATAAATTTACTGGGGAATCCTTTCCAGCCCTTTCTGATTCGTGCCTTCGTCCGAGATATCCCGGTATTTGAATATAACGCTTTACTGATCAAGGAAGCTTTGTGAACGCCTCTTTGAGCTCCCGGGAATACTTCCAAAGCGTTAGTGAGCAACCCTCAAAGAGGAGTCTAGCGAACCCCCTTTGAGAGACTGCTCCCTGCTTCGGAGTCGGATTCTGGAACATAGTACTCCACTCCCCCTTTCTCGGACCTCGGGAAATCTTTACGACTTATTAGCACCATAATCCAGCGCTAAACGACCGTTTAACCTTATCTTGCTCATTTGTCCAAGAGCTCGGTGTCTGTGTTCCTGGCACAGCACTCGATTCGTATCCACCGTCGATCGTAGCACCGAAAGATGGCGTGACGGAGGGCGAGAGAGAGTAGCTTGGCTGACGTAACACCTGCAGTTATCAGCTGATCATAAAGATCGAGAGTTTTATATTCAAAGTCAATGACAGTGAATGCATGGCGAAGTGTTAGGGCTTCAAGGACCATCATTACCGAAGAAACACCGAGAATTTCTTTTTGTCAAGTGCCGGGCCTAAGGAAGTAGGAAGCTAGAAGCAACTAGGTAGATTGTTCTGAAACATGAAATATCCAACGCTTTCCCGGCACGATCGATTCGTACATCGACGAAATCGCAAAATCTCACCTGACCATTTCAGAGCGACTATCGAAAAAAAGATTCAGGCACTCAAGTGGGCATGATCGTCGATCAAGATAAGCTAACAGTGTGCCTTACATTCCTTTTGCATATCGACCGGCAACCGATTTCTAGCTTGGGGTTTCAAAGATAGAAAATCCAATCAGAATGGAATATAACAATTTGAGTTTCCAGCGCTCCACAAGGCACAATATGCGTCAATGAAACTTATTCGCCGATTATCCGGGAGAAATCGAATAAACGGTACGATACTCGAACTTCTTTGCATGTTCCTTTCCGAAGGAGCCTTTCGCCGCATTTCCACCCCGCCAGGTTCTTTGGATAGTATCTGGTTCGCTCCATCGAACTGCCTAATCTAGTAACTCTGAATTGCATTGATATAAAATATATAAAATATCACATCACAACCCAGGCTACCAGGAGAAGCAAAAGAAACCAGGCTGATGACTGATGTCCATCGGGATTGGAGGGGTTTAAACCATCCACGGCTGTCGCACAACCTTCCAGTAAATTTGTCCCACATATTTAGTATTACGGACCTGAAAACATTGATGCCTCTCAAAACCCCTCACCAATCGAAGCACAATAAAACCATTAGTGTGCGAGGTGCGATATTGTATCTTTGAATTGAGACACACAAATTAATATTCACGGCCACATGAAAAAATCTCACACATGAAGAAAAAAGAAACACCTAAATCGACATACAAACCTCGCCCAAAANAAAAAAAAAAAAAAAAAAAAAATTTATACAAAATAACAATACAATTATAAATAAACTTATTGGAAATATAATTATTAACTATATAGCAAAGGGGTTTAAAGTATTTTATTGGGATTTCTTTTTTATATGAAAATTTATTGAAGTTTATCAAATTACGTACAATTTCGGTGTGTTTTCTATGTGCGTAGATTAATTACGTGTTCGTGAATTCGAAAACTGATATTACCATAGACTGCAAGGTAGTTGCTGCAGTAGCTCTCGTGTTGACCGTTGGTGGTGGTTCCGTGACAGAACGGGCTATACCGAGGCATAATATTGCAGGCTATGTGAAACCTAGCTAGGTACAGTCATGGAGGGAGGTTTCTTGTCTCTTTTGCACAATTGGATATGATAAATGCATAGAAATGCCCCGGGATCGGGAACTTGCAGCATGGTACTCGGGGAGCCGAACGGAGAGCTGCCGCGATTGGCATCGAGGAGCACCGGACGCTCCCCTGGCATAGAAGGACAGATTTAATAACTGAGATGTTTGCTAGCCTGTACAATCGTCGAATTTAAACAGAATTACGACACGCGGATGGTGATACAAATACTCGGATCTCATCCGTTACATAACACTGTCACATGGCCATAGGGATGCCAAAAACTCGAAGGTTGTGAATCACGGTAACCCAGATCTTACTATAGAGGCCTAATTCCGGTCAGTCCATGATTTGTTTCTCTACTAGGAATGTGTCTACCGGATCATGTAGGTATTGTAAGCATGCCGCCTCAAGGTCTGATATTGACGAATATCAACACTATATAGCCTCGGGTCGAGTATGTTTGCATAATTGATTGCTGTGAGCACATCCTTGATTGTTAACCTCTAGGTTTTTGATTGCCTGACCGAGATCTTCACACAAGTCGTAGGATAAGCCCTAGAATCCCCTACTAGGTACCTCACTACAGGCATATGCTTGAGCATCCTTTGGGATTAGATTTAGGGCTAAGCTGTAAGATGTTCCGGAGCTTGAGTCTTCACTATTCGACTCAATTTTCGTTAAGGTAGGCTTACGTCGCCTTGCACCTTTTATACAGATTGGTTAAATTGGCAGCTGGGGTATATATATACCAGTACGCACACGTAATTTTGCAAGGATTTGTCTCTACTCGGGACCCTGATGTTGCTGCAGTCGAAAGTTATGGCAACTAACTTTGAGAATATAATATGTTTTCATCCATATCTTGGAAACATCCTTATTTGAATAAACGCCATTTGTTGTTTCAATGCCTTTGGGTGTGTGAGAAGTGTGCCAACAGCCGGTCATGGGCAAGAAGGCAGTATACAGAGACCTGAGATCAATGTTTGAAGAGAGATGTCATCTTGCCACCAATCAGAGTGACACGAATCTTTCTTTTACTCTCCATACTTCTCTCATTCACAGCCTGGGCTATTATATTATTAAAAGTACGCTTAGTACTAGATCTTTGCTCTGGCTTTTTCGCCACCCTCATCGATTGGTAGTTAATGCTATAATAGAAGCCATGTAATAGTAACAAGGCAGAGCCCGAGATGGCTTCGGAATCAATATTATGACAAGCAGCAGTGACTTTCAGAAGTCGACCCCTGGGTTTGGAATCTAGTATCTTTGGCCTTCCATAACCAAAATTTTTTAGACGGCTGCTTCTCGTTAGGTAAGCAGCTATAGCCTGAAGCATAGCTCGGCTTAATGTATAATGTATTTTTGACGAGAACGTGAATTCGAAACTGTCTCAATATTTGCATATATAGCTACTGGAGTCTGAAACATGTTTGATGATGGATTTCCTTCATAGATCTGAGAACCTTGTTAGCTGCTGTAGTCTTGTGCCTAGACAGCTGCCAGTATACTCTATAGAATATTGGAGGGAGTCTATATGTTGTATTTAGACTTTAAAATGGCTTATAGGGCAGTTGTTTTTGAAATTCGCGTGAGGCTTGTGAAGTTTGGGTCTGGCGGGCTTGGTGAATGAGACTTGCGCAGTAGTTCTCAATATCAACAGCCATGTACCGTTATATATGATGAACTGGTCACTGCCTGATATGGATGCCAAATTTAGCTTACTTAAGTCTCTGCATATACCTCGGCTGGGTTAATCGGTACTCTATGCACGATATAGTCGGGACTTCTGGGTTGTAATACTTAGCGACTTTTTCGGATTTATAATTAGTTTCTGTGAATACTGTTGTCATGTTTAGGCTTAGTTAACAAAACGGTAATCCTTATGTGATAGTACTATAGTATTAAGCTATGGCTATTGTTCCAGGGAGAAGGGTTGATTGATACCGTCTTAATACAACAGTAAAATTGTAACATGTGATAAAATGATATCAAATTGAGAGCAAAATTAAAAGTTATATAATTTTGGTCGAGCCCAGATGCACTGGCAGTAACTAGATAAAATATCCGCTGGCACAGTAATTACCTAAAATTGTAGGTGAAATTGAGGACTCTTTTGAAATTCTTAGACTGTGGATCTATCTTAAGAGAGCCTCTTCAGATCAAAACAAAGCGTCTGAGCTAACTGACCACACATGAATATGATGTTGTTACTTGAGATCCATTATAACATCAACGGGCCCGGGTATCACATTGTAATAAATCTATAGAGTCCTCCACTGGCATTCTGTTTCCGAATTGGACTTAAGTCCTCTTTTCGTCCTTTCCATGCCAGCGGCGCTTGTGAATGTAAGTCTGGGGCTGCCCATCATATATCCGTTGGTTGGTGCAAAATGCCTTTCAATTTCTCGAGAGCTGTCTATATAATATTGATGTTGCTATTCATGGGTAGATCAATATTGCAAATGCAGATGAGAAATGTAATACATGTATAAGAATGGATACATGTATACACTCCATTTGATATTGGTCGATAATTATTATAGCTGTGTGTTATGCTTCATGATAAGAATCGAGGGACGGTACAGCATGGAATGACAGGGTCTGCGGTTATTATGTTGAAACTGCACTGGAGACAATGGTTTTTTGGTGCTAGAGGTGTGACTACCACATAGTATGAGAAGCGGAAATGGAGGCTACATTTTGTCAGGGTTGTACCATGATAGCATTTTCATCAATAGGTGATCCGACACTTTGCAAATTCGGTCTCATGATGCCAGTTCCGCTAAGCACTAAAAATATATTGTGTTTCAGGTTAATAGAAGGCCGAATTTGAGATTAATCAAGCACATTGGATTCAAGACGAAGCACATGGATTTCTCAGAGTGTTGCATACGTCTATAGCCCCGTTGAACGACGTTGTGAAAGAGATAGGGGAATTGTACTGCTGAAATGGGAGAGCAATGGGGTATATACATGTAGGTATGCAGAACAGGTATGAGACTATCCTCGCTATTTACAAATTTACAAATGCCGAACATGGAGCTAAATACGAAATGTGCTTAAGTGGTCTCGTGGGGAATCCTGGAAGGAGGGCTCGGCCTGCAGGAGAAGATCGCAACACATTGGCGCTTATCCCACCTGGTGTTGATGTGTTATTTTGGCAGTGGCAGCCGCGGTGTTGAGGCGACCTGAGTTTTTGTTTGTCTCCAGCTGGTTTCATGAAGAAACTCCTCCACTTTCCATAAATAAACCCGCCACAAAAAAAGTTCCAACGACGCCCACCCTGCTTCTTCCCTCGACCTTTCCTCTTTCACCTTTGAGTTAGCATCGTATCAGAAGTCAGGACTTCTATATCTTCTGCTCTACCTCTCGGTCTTTGACAGAGCGAGTTTTGGATTCTTGGACCCTCGTCATCTCGCCGCTATCAGCGACACCCCTCCAATCGACCCTATCAGCGATTTGATCTGACGTCTCATCGCAGCTCCATCGCGTGCATACCCTTCTGTCTAACACAAACACACTTCCCGTTGATAGTTGGCCTATCTTCCAAAATGGCGGAACTCGCACCAGAACCTCAGGATCTTTCGAACGCTCCTCTTACTCCAGCTCTTCCCCAAGATGGTTCCGTTCCAGGCCCACCAGAAGATTTGAGAGACCAACTCACTGTTTTCCATTCCCCAGAGAATTTTACTGTCAAGCACCCCTTGATGAACAAGTGGACCTTGTGGTTCACTAGACCCCCAAGCGGTGGTGCGAAGGTACGCTGCACCTGTCTATGACAATATTTACGTGTAACCCTTCGGCTGCTAATCGTAACGGACACAGAGCGACAATCAATGGGCTGATTCTCTTAAAGAGGTTGTCTCCTTCGACTCCGTGGAAGAGTTCTGGGGCATATATGTACGTCCAAATCAGGGCCCTGTTGGGTCATGTCTCTGGACCCGCTAACACTTTTTTAAATCAGAACAATATCACGAAGACCTCGGAACTTGCTCTAAAATCCGACTACCATCTTTTCAAAGCCGGTATTCGCCCAGAATGGGAGGACATCTCCAATAAGAACGGCGGGAAATGGGCCTACCAATTCAAAGACAAGAAAACCGTCGCTATCGATGAACTGTGGCTCCACACTATGCTTGCTGCTATCGGCGAGACCCTTGAAAAGGAAAATGATCGTGAGGTTATGGGTGTAGTTGTCAATGTCCGCAAGGGTTTCTACCGAATAGGGTTATGGACTAGGTCTATCGGCACAGCCGCTGAAGGAAGGACTTCTAAGGAGGCTCGTGAATCGCTCTTGGAAATCGGTCGCAGATTCAAGGAAGTCTTGCGACTTGGCGAACGCGAGCAGGTTGAATTCTCTGGCCACAGCGATAGTGCCCACGCAGGTAGCTCTCGTGCAAAACCAAAGTTTGTCGTTTAAGGCATATGCGTAAACAGGAACCATTCTCATCTGACATTGGCGTTTTCCGCCAGCTTCTGCATATTTGGATCTGGTTGAATCTTGCCCTGGAAATATTCCTTTCATGGCTCGGGTGGTTTTATCTGTAGGACGCCAAGCTTTCTATCACATTTCTTTATACTTGGGCGATAATGGAGGATACGAAAGATGAAGCATCAAACGTCTGTATGCATTCATGAAAGTCTTCAGTGTTTTTTTCATTTGAATATGGAGGGGAGCCCTTAATTTTAGCAAAAATTCACAATGGCTCTATCGCCTGGCGTTGTGGGAGACCCCTATCTGTGCTTTTCCTAGACGACTTCATCCTGTCTACCAAAACATTCCAGCTTTTTTATTTTTTATTTTTATTATTATTGGTGTGTTTAGGACCTCTTCTGAATCCTGCAACAGTATATAGATGTTCACAGGATCGCCTGGGAGAGATTATAATCTGACACACATCACCCATCAAAACCTCCTGATTGATACCATCATTTGCGTGTATTGGCATAACTCAAGTACGAGTTCCAACCTATTTCGTCATATTTTTAGCCTCCATTTATGTTACTGGCAACGATAATCACGGCAAGAATAACATACCTAAACTCACGACATTCACAACCAAAAGCCGGTGCTCGAGGGGTATAAATTTGAAATTGGCCAGTTGGACAGCTAATTCGCACTATCGTTAGCGAGATCATTATTATCGCGAGATTGAGGGAATCATACTTGGCCATACCATCCAGTTGTTTCTCAATGTCGTCCAATAGCTTCTCTCCAGCTTCTCTCTCGGGTTTCCGCCTTCTAGCAGCGTCATCCCTGTAAAGAAACATCCTAGATTGACTGGCGTGAATAAAAGTTGATCCGCAGCTACTCTCGCTAGAAGTTCTCTATTCGGGTGACCAGGGAAGTGGATCTTGTTTAGAAGTTTATACCACTGTACTGCCACTGGTCCGAAGAAACAACCGCCCCAAGCTGTCATCCTGAGGGTACGTGGATAGTCATGGTTTAAAACCCCACGCCGGTCGACAACCTGCTGTGCTGTAACATCTCCGGCTCCAAATAGGAACTGAATATTCAGCGCTTACGTACTATTGATGTGTGAACTCGGATCTAAACTCACAGCGGTTGTTATGACCTGTGTAAGGACAGGTCGTTGGACTAACTTTGCTTGATACCTTGAGTTGCATTCCGCAGAATTGAATGTCAGAATAGAAACCTTAAGACTCGTGAAAAGCAGCCTTTTCATCATTCTGAACGGTGGGTTGGGACTCATGATGCATATTACGAAGGTGACTTACCAGCGTAACATAGCGGTTTACTTTGTACATTCGTCAGCTCAGTCGGCAAGCGTCTAGGTTGGGACGGGCGAACAGTCGTCCAGTCAAAAGACCTATGATATCAATTGCGATGTCGGTTCACAAGCGCTATCTGAGGTTGGCTAACCAAGAGCTTTGCTCGCGTCGCCCTAGTGCATGCCAGTACTATCATTTCTTATAGCGCATATTGCAACACTTGCAACACATCTATAATTCTCATTGCTGTGCCGCTTCACGACAGGATGTGCTATATTTAACCCCCCAAAATATTATGCACCCCAATAAGCGCCTGCCGGGAATTTTCATAGGTGGCCGCCACCGTAGGATTCGTTAAGAGTTGTGCAAGGCTGGAATCTAGGCAGAAATTAGTTTCAGGAGGCGAAGGATCTCAGTGGTCGCACATGGATTGACAGCACTTGATCAGCCTTGTAGCGTATGGCACAATCCCACGCCGTAATAATATATTGGGCCGTAGAGCCACAATAGCGCGAAAAACAAGACGATCTCCATTCTTCTTTAGAAATCCTTATTCCACATCTAAGATACATATCAGTTTTAGACGGCCCCAGCTTTATTTTACTTAGTACACGGCCGAGGACGGGGTGATTTGAAGTTATGGTCATATTGCAAAATGGAATCCGATAGCGAGGAGCCTGTAATAAATAACACGTTTAACAATGAAGACAATAAGATATTTCTGCAGGCTGGAGTTAACAAAGGGTAAGTCCCATCTATAGACCACGTCTTGCTCGGCAGTCACCATTAATTGCTATTAAATTCTTGCATAGAGATATTTCAGTTATTCACACGAACGCACCTGGACCGAATGGCGGAGATAATCGAATTGTGATGCAGGCAGGAGTCAACTATGGGTAAACTCACGTCGGCCACCCCTTAACCGCTTATTTTACGGGAGCTAATGCCTTGAACAGGCATATTTTGAATATTATTCCACGGAAGGTACACCGGTACCGTCCATGTCAATTTATCACACTGGCCAAGCTAACACAACCCATTCGTTTTAGGCAGAAAACAAGGTATTTCCTTCCACACAGGGGTTTTGGCTGGTTATATCATTGAACCGACAAAAACTAATATATCCTGGACGCTGGACGTGAAGATAAAAAAAATTAACTATGACGTCCCTCTTGACTTGCCTTTTTCCCGAAACCGGAATTTCACAGGGAGAGAGGAAGAGCTGGCAGCAATTGGTAGATGTTTTGGAGGATGCTTCTCAGCGTCCGCTTGTGGAAGTGCTTCAGTAGTCTGTGCACTCACCGGCATCGGCGGGATGGGAAAGACGCAGATTGCCATCGAATATGCGTATGCTTGTCGCGATGCTCACCATCTTACTTCTGTCTTTTGGGTAACGGCAGCGAACGAGGAAGCTATTCGAACGTCCTTCGTCAACATCATGCAAAGAATCGTGCAGGCACAAGCAAAGGCATCATGGCCCGAGTCCTTTCCTGATTACAAGGCTATCGGATTTAGCCTTGGTATCCCAGGTCTAGTAGACAAAGATGGTAACATCAGCTTCGACCCGGAAACTATCAATGATATTCAAACCGCCTTATTCAAGTGGTTCAATCTTCCTGGAAACTGCAAGTGGCTCTTGATCTTCGACAATGCTGATGACTTGTCATTCGGCTTTGACAAATATCTTCCAAACCACGGCGGCGGGGCGGTCTTGGTGACTAGCCGTCGACCGGAATTCTTGCACTGCGCTGAACAGATTAAGCTGGACGGCCTAGATAAAAATAGTGCGGTCCGCCTTTTACTACGTCTAGCACAGGTTCCGGCCTCTGGAGGTGAAGTTCCGATACCCGTTAGATGGCTTGATGAGCATGCTCTAATTTTAATCCCATAGCCAACGAACAACATGCGGTAATAGTAGTTGAAAAATTAGGCTTCATGCCTCTTGCGATTAGCCACGCGGGCTGCTTTATCCACCAAATGAATATAGGTGTCGATGAGTATCTAAAATATTATGATAATGCTTTTAGGGAGGCGCAATCGGAGGTACCGAGAGTAGGATGGGCCTACGGCAGTGAAACAGTCGTGACGACTTGGGAAGTGTCTTTTCTGGAAGTACAGAAGCGAAACGAGACTGCAGCGTCTTTGCTGCTCGCTTGCTCGTACCTAAACTCGAATGAAATATTCGAAGCATTGTGGGAGCATGAGTTTTTTGATATGCGTTACCAGGTTCAGCGTAAGCATCTACAACCCACCCGGATCCGCTTGCGCTACGCACTAACTTTATTGAAGAGAAACGCAAATTTTCTCTCCTTGCGTCCTACTCGCTGATCACCAGAAATAAACCCGGTGCCTTTTCTGTTCATCCTGTTGTACACGACTGGGCGCGAGAACGTGTGGATTACCCAAAACGGCCGCACGTTATGGGAGGCGCTATTAGTGCCATCAAAAGAGCAATTCGTCTCAAAGAACTCTCCGATTTAAACAACAAATGGGACGGGGGCGAAGAGAGAAAAATAATGGCACACGCCGACGTCCTTTACAAACATCTGGAATCAAGGCTCGATGAGGTTCTCGAGCAGGAAGAAAACGAGGGACACACATTGGATACCTTGGGCAGAATCGCTACAATCTTCCAGGGTCAAGGAAAACACGAAGAGGCCCTCAAGCAGCACCGAAAAGTCTTGGCTGAGAAAGAGAAGGCTTTAGGTTGGAGTGATCTGTCGACTCTCGCCACAGCCCACAACATAGCCTCGATCTTCAACACTCAGGGTAGATATAGCGAGGCCCTCGAGCAATATCAAAAGGTTCTGGCTAGCAGAGAGACATTACTCGCTAGTCGGACTGATTATGGCGCACCGGTCGCAGGTCAAGATCACGTATTGAATCTGGAGACAATCCATAATATCGCAGGGACTCTGTTTAATTTGGGCAGGTACAACGAATCTTTGGAGCAATATCGAAGAGCTTTGGCTGGAAAAGAGAAATATTTGGGTCCAAACCACCCGTCGACGCATGACTCCCTCGAAGGTGTTGCTCTGATTCTCCAAAACCAAGGGAAATATGATGAGGCCATCAAACAATATCAGAAAATATTATCAAGCTTAGATGGAACTCCAGGCAGCGACAACCCATCGACCCTCGTTACCGTCCACAACCTGGCAACAGCTTTTGAAAAGCAACATAAATACGACCAGGCTCTGAAATACTTTCAACGAGCCCTAGATGGTAAAGAGAAAGGGTTTGGCGAGGACCATCCATCGACTCTCGCCACAGTACATAGCATGGCGTTAGCTTACCATCATCAAGGTGATTACATAAAATCTCTGGAATTTTATAACAGAGCACTATCCGGCCGTGAGAAGGTTTTGGGTAAGAACCACCCCGATACCCTCACCACAGCTGGCAACATAGCCGCGGTCTTCAAAAGTCAAGGGATGTATGAAAAAGCTCTCGAACTCTACAAAAGAGCATTATCTGGTTGTGAAAAGGAACTAGGCCCAGACCATCCACGAACTCTAACAGCGATTCAAAACATTGCATCAGTTCTCCATTTCCAACAGAAGTACACCGAGTCCTTTGAACAATATCAAATAGCCTTAGCTGGTAATGAGAGGACGCTGGGAGAAACCAACCCATTAACTCTTACTACCGTTCATAATATAGGAACGCTCTTCCACACTCAACGTAAATATACGGAGGCTCTACACTGGTACCTCAGAGCCCTGGCCGGCCGTGAAACCTTAGGCTTGGATCATCCTGATACCCTCGCCACGGTCAATTGCATTGCGTTGCTGTTTAGCTTCCAAGGCAAATATAAAGAGGCTGAAAAATGGTACTCACGAGCCTTAGCCGGATATCAGAAAACCCTAGGACCAGACCACCAGTTGACTCTCTCAGCGGCTCGGGATTTGGCGCTAGCCTCTCGCAAACAAAACAAATTTTACTTGTTGCGACATCATATAAGCAATTTTTCAAACGAATTGCGACGGTAACATCAAAGGGTTGCCAGAGTCCCTCCCCAAATATTCTCAAGTCTGATATAGCCAACCAATCGTACGGCACTACCATTCTGGCTTATTATTTTTAATCGTTGTTACAAGAGACTATGCTAAAGTCTCTAGATCAGGTCTTATGTATACATATCTATCAAGCTAGTTGATTATATAGTTGTGAATAAGCAAAGGACTACTACTCACGCAAGCTCACATACCTAAAGATATCAAAGTTGGCGTCAAAGTTTACAATGCTTTGGTTCTCCCAAGAAATATAACCAAGCAATTAAGGCATAAATCTGATCAGTTATCACAAACTTTGACTTCTGATAGGGCAGGCTATGTAAGAACTGGTAACTTCGCAATTTGTAGGTCGCATGCGCGCAGCCAGTCGATGATAGTCTAAATACAACAATACCAACACAACATGCGTGGCTTAAGAATTCATGGCTATAGCTAGTGTACCCTTAAGTACGTAGAGAGGGACATATATATAGATCCGCGTATATGTCGGCCAAAGCGGAAAGGTGCGTTAGGAGACGGGGCATCTCGGTTATCTTCTAGACGAGATTTCTTGCATACGTAGGTATTTCTGACTTGCCTCGTCAGAAAAGGTTTGTATTGCCATGCATCTGCAAGTTCAAATGCTGCGCCTGGTTGCCGATCTTCGCATTGTAGTTGTACACGTTGAACACGGATTTCTATCATGGCTTGGTCGTTAGTACTAGCATTGTATTCAAGTAGACAGAGACACATTGTTCATCTCGCTTACGTCTCGAGCCTTCTTAGCTACTCGATCTACCTGATTCTGATTCCATTGTTCCAACAACGCCTTTGCACAGGCCGCTGCAGAAGCGGCAGCATATTCCTGCCAATTCTTGTTCTTGTGGCTGTCGGCGTAATCACAAACTCCTTTGACCAAGATACAGGGAAGATAATCCCAAATACCTGCAACCTCCATATCGAAAGCGATGACCTCATGCTTTCTAGCGAGGCTGTCGCGTATGGTAGCAGACCTCATAACACGATCACCTGATGCAACGGTGCCGAAATATATGTTTGGTTTCGGTTTCGGGTCCGTAGGCCGTATTGATTCGTCAGTATCGCAATCCAACTCCTCACACGATGCTCTTAATGCGATATCGCAGATATCGACACCGTCTCGACATGTACAACTCTTAGGGCCTTGATGAACATGCCAGTAGTCTGTCGGATAGAGAATGTCTTGAAGACTATTCATTTTTTCTGGACCCCATGATTTTATCGTGGGAGCTAGATACTCAAACACCTTTCCCTCAAGATCTTCTTGTCCAGCTATTAGTTTTCTCACGAACCCTCGAATTTCGGGCCCTTGTCGTCCCAACCCATCTTCCGGCCCACTCTTCATTTCAAACTCATTTTCGTATTGTCTGCCAAAATCATAGTGGACAACCTTTTTGCCTATAACGACGTCTCCAAGCATAAGGCTCTCCTGAGCTGCAGGCACCCCACCACATATACCAACAACTAGGGTAAGTCTGATCTTTTTGAAACTCTTCGTCAAGTTGCTTGCAACAGCAGCTGCGGGTATTTTTCCCATACCGGGCATATGCACTAAGACCACGTTATGCCTACCAATCTTACCCGTCGTGTATATGTTTATGTCGCCCTCCGCCTTCCCAATTTCAAATTCCTCTTCCAATATGGCCTTGACAGCCTGAGCCTCTAAGGGTAAGGCACATATGATGCTGATTTCGAAATCATCTCGATCGATAGACATTATTTTAGTCGAACAAGAGGTTTTTTTTATATAAAAAAAATTTAGCTAGATAAGAATAATTCTTATTCTGTGCTCCCGTGGCTTGCGGATGCAAGCAATATTATGATCAGCGGCGATATATATATAGTGGGAAGGTGAGAGAAAACCGATGTCGGACACAAAACAAAAAAGGGGAATCCGGTGGATATGATATATATCGAGTCAACGCGGCTATTCAATCTCGAGGGTTTTGTATTTTACCAAAGCTGGGCGCTTTCAGCTCAGAGATATTTCCACTTCTGCATTATCCGTGTAGAATCTGCTTCTTATTTGTTACAGCTCTGTAAGCGCTTGGTCCGCGTAATGCAGGTTCAGGTGGGATGCCACCTGGAACTGACCGGGATAGGACCAGCCCCGGGAGGTGAGGCACGCCTAAGAGCAAACATGTTAAACACCCCGAAAATTTAAATAGAGTATATCGAACGGAATGGACTGTCTCGGTCTTGCCGTAGCAATAACCTTCAGAAATTTCGATCTATAGCCTCGTCATTAAATATGTTACTTCTGAGCAGGGAAACATCGAGCTCCTTGGCAGGCGGTGCACACTTTCGGAATTCCAGACCCTTTTTTTTTTTAGGCCCATGTGATTTGCTCCCTTAACTGTACTGTGCCACGCCATTGCATCTTCGTCACATTCACCACGTTTAAGAAAAATCCAAATGCAGGGCATGGCGGTAACCTGATCAGCAGACCTATCGATGGAGTGGCCATGGGAGTTAACAGGCTCTGTGGGTCCAATAATTTGCTTCGGTAACGCGTCGATGTCAGGAATAGTCCGAGAACGGGTCCGAGTATCCGGATACGCAAAGGCCTTGAAAATTTTAAGCCATGATGCTTAAAACACAGATATTAGAAGACAGAATAAGTTAATCATGTTGGCTAGGAGTCTGGCCTGACGAACGGTTGCTTGTAGTTATCACGGATTATGTGGCTGGGATATATTGCCATCGAAATGAAATATTGAACAAGCCAGCTTCGTAACACCGTGAGCATCTAGAAGGTTTTGTCGCTTCTCGAGATGTCTTGTTCTTTTTAGCATTAAATTTTGCCTTAGAATTGTTTTTATATTAATCCCGAACTCGAGTTACTATTTCCAACGCAGTCTAGCCCCCGATGCCGACTTTGCATTACACTAACCAAGGCTTAATTCGAAGTCCTTGTGAACTTGTCTCGTTGTGACCAGCCGCTTGTTGAGCTTGTGAACCAACACCAACAAATTATGATGTGGGAATTTTCATACTAGGTCAAAGATCAATGCACTCTGAATTAAAGCTCGACAGCAGAATAATTATGTTAACTTTCAGTCATGAATACTTCACACTGAAGCTATCAGGTCCGAAACCTTCTAGATCTATTCGTAGGCTGAGGTATTGTTTAATTTTAAACTTCATTGTTGCCACAACCCGTCGTCATAATCGCGGCTATATAAATATATACTCTACGTGCCAAATAACCATTAGTAATTGGCAGCCAGGCTGGCAGCTAGATCGCAAGTCTACGTGCTATATGTCAACACTGCAGGTAACGAATTGAGAATGATGAGGCCTATAATCAGCCAAATAAGTCGTCAACTTCTGAGTTTGACAATTATATTATACATTGGAGCAAGAAGCTTGGTTAAGAACCAGAGAGGAGTTAGATCTATGAACTGAATTCAAGAATAGGTCACAAAATCATCCAATATCTCACCTCCCCGATCACCTAATATACTAAAATGGCCATCTCCTTCAAACTCTACCAGCTTTGCACCCTTGATGGCTTTTTGCATCTGTCTTGCTCCGTACACCGGAGTACTCTTATCATCAGTCCCAAAATACAACTTCACACCTTCAAAATCAATATCTTCTAGTTTGAAATCCCAGTCCGCCACCAACATCACAGAATCCTGCATTGGCCCCTCACAGCCCGACTCAAACGCTTCCATCGTACAATCCACAATCTCTTCAACAACTTCCTTGTTTTTTACCACCCGCTTATCCTTTTCCCCGAGGCCGATAGCCGTATTGTCTACGTCTTTTCGCCAAAACTCACGACGTTCGTCAATGCTCCAGCTTTTAAATTTTTTATCAAATGAGCGCCGAATGTAGGCAACGTTAAATGCCCAGCTCAAGTAACGAACAAAATAAAAACGCATCCAACCCTTCCAGTCCATTCCCTTCGTGGGATTAAGCCTCCATGGCGCGACACCTGCGATGACACCTACTCCTGACAATCTTTCACGAGGGATTGTATACGCACAGGCGAGAGAGTAAGGACCGCCACCCGAGAGACCAATGACATGGAACTTTTGGATCCCAAGGGAATTGGCTATGGCGAGTACGTCATGAGCGTGGTCTGTTATTGTGCGATTTGGATGCCGGGAGGATTGTCCAAATCCCGGCCGATTTGGGGCGATGATACGGATGTTGCGACTAGAGAGGGACGGGACCAAAGCGGCTACTTCAAGAGAGGATGAAGGACTCCCGTGAAGGTAAAACAGAGGTGTCCCGGTCGGCGAACCGTATGTGCGATAGGTTAAAACTCGTCCGCTAGGGAGGGAAATGGATTGAAGGATACCCTGTGTAGGTTGTGAAGGAGAGGATGGGAAGAGAGCATTCGAGATAGCAAGAGTCGAGGCTTTGAGGAGTGGCATTTTAACAATTGATGACGTGCCTGAGAAACTAGATAGATTTCTTATATTTGAAGCCATCTCTTTAAGCAATAAGTATAATCATAGGCAGCTCAGCCCAGATTGGATGAGAATTAGAAATAGAATCAGAAATTAAACCTCGAGTGATGTATTACGTCCCCTAACCAATAAGTTTTTGGCAGGTTGCGTTCGAAGTTGGCTCATCTGAGGGGAAAGAGTAAATCATATAAATGCGGGTTTGTGTTTTAACGGCTTATTTTAACGGAATACCCGAGGACTATGAATATATAATGATGCTCAGCGCGGTCTAGTAAATACCAGATCGCCGTCATAACACCGGTTGGTTGCTGGCCCCGATATTCTGAGCCAGCACGTTGTCCGCGGACTCCGGGGCTGAATAGGATGGTTGAATAGTTCGGCATTTGATATTTCAACATTTATATATTTCTGAAGCTTCAAGCTTCCTTTCTTTTGACTTTCTTCCTGGTCAGTTATTAAGCTGTCATATATAGGCTTCGGTTTCTGATATTTTAATTGGCTTCATTCCTGTATACGTAGTAAACGAAATCATCATTGTGTATCTAAGAGTAAGCCCCCAAAATTGGGAGCTCATATATATATTTTACAGATGCAGAAATTATTCGTCATAAAGAAAAATGTATAAGGGTACATTTGCCCAAACCGACTTTTCGCTCAAGTAGTGTGATCTATCTCTTTCAAAAACAGCACATGCCCGCGTGCGCGTAACGTGAAGATAATCGCTTGCCTGCCCGTCCAAACCAGATCATACGAGTAGTCCGAAGCCTCGGTGTTCTAGATTCATTGTAGAATCGATTTCTCTGGATTTTTTGCGTATTAAAACTTATACTTTTAAGTCGGAAGATTTAAATATAAATGTGAAGCTTCGCCTGAAGTACTGTCCGCTAATTTCCTTTACCTTTGGTCCATTCGTCGCCGTATTTGCGGCCGACATTTTCAAGGTCGCATTCACTGTAATCCCATTTGAGTCGATACAACTCTCTGCCCTTCTCGATCCAGAAGTTGATACTATTTGTACTTGATTAGAATATACCGATTTTACGGCTCCATTTAGCAGGTCAACTCACGCTCTCTCGAAACCTTTAGGATTCCTCCAGAAAGGTTCGCCCTTGCCACCATCCTGGCGCGCTTGCCAATAGTTCCTTCCGCCTTTGTGCTCCTGCTTTTCTTTCATCATATTCTCCAATTCCTTCTTGAGATTATTGAAGCGAGTTGTGTTTAAGTCGGACGGCTGGCCATCGGCTGGGTATAGAACGGCAAGATCCTTGAGGTGAGAAGCAACATCGAAAACGAGGCCGGCATCGACAACGTCCATAGTCCAGTTCTTCATCCTGATGCGGGCATACATATCGCAGTCGGTCATGTAGTACGGAATCTATGGTTATATCGATTGATGAGCGGTAAATTCGCAGATTTTGAATAGCTAAACCAGATGACTCTAACCTGAGTGTCCCATGCACCAACATCCTTCATAGCTTCAACATTGACTAGGGTCAGCCAGTCGTACGCAAAGAACTTGAGAGCCCAGTGGCGCCTTTCATCCAATGCGTTTCTTAAGACGTCGACTGCCCTTTCGTAGAGGCCCTTGTACTCAGCCTCCCATTCTTTGGAGAGCACGACCACGTCCATGTGCGACCAGTAATAATACTCCCAATCCTGCTCAATAGCATAGTTGATGAAGAAGTTTTGGAGCTGGGCGAAAGTTAGGAGTGTCGGGGTGCGTTTAACGGAGACGCCGAGTTGGTCGAGCCGCGTGTGATTGAGGTACCATGGGTTTTTAGGTGTGAGAAGGCCACGCAGCTGCCAAGTGAGGAATGGTTAGATACAATTCAAGTATAAACTGAAGCCAACATGAGCGGAATTTGTAAGGTATCAGATACACATACATTAGAGTCCATAACGCCGCTATTATCGATTACAATAAGTTGCGAGCCTGGCCATCCCGCAGCGAGATAAGAGACGACAGCTTGTTCAAGCAGATACCAATTTCGCGTGAATCCAATAAGCAAAGGTGTTTTCAAATTGTTGTCCTTCACAATATTCTTTGGGTTGACTTTTGGAACCTTGCCAGCCTTTGCAAGGGGAAATATTTCTTCTTGGAAGACATATTTGGTCTCGGTATCTTGAGGCTCTGTCTCCGGCGGCCCTGGTGGCGGGTCTTGTTGTGGTGCAGGCAGGTTCGATTTCGACCTCCAGCTTTCAGGCAGATGGTTCTGGATGATATCTGGTCTGACATGATTGGTGATAGCTCCTGATAGTATAATGAAAAGAAAGAAGGCTCCACCAAGTGCAAGTATCGCCCTCCTATTCAGGGTGATAGGAGGCATCTTCGAGTATTAGGATTATTAGTGCTGAGGCCTAGAGTTACTCAGAAGGATACCGTGATAACTATTACAAATCTACCATCAACGAATCCGAAACTAATGTCGAATGTAACGCGGATGGTGGGAATGATAAAGAGAGTTTTAACGGAGTGAACTGAAAGGATTAGAATGAAAAACTCGACGGAGGAAACAAAAAATTAAATCGATTGAAGTGCCGGGAGTAAACCAAGTTTTAAATGATGACCAGCAATTACACAAGCCTTGTCCTGATTTTACCGTCCATCCATCGTCTTACGGAGACACTGTTTTTGTTACAGGTGCGACACCAAATGTAACCTTGGAGCCAAGATATGTCCAACATCTAACTACAGGGTATCACTAAACTTGATGGGGCCAAATGCTCTCCTAATTCGCCGGGTAGCTGTGTACGTAGACTTTGATCGGAGACAGGCTTAATGCGCACCATTGCTAACTTCTTAGGTTTGAACTTCGGAAGGCAGTCCATGTAGTGTCTACGCGTTGAAACAATGGCCTTCACTCCACAATTCAAACAACGGTTCACATTCTTCATCAAGGACATTGCTTAATATAGGATATCACCCTCCGAAAGGGTTGAGGACTCGAGGATAACCCATGTTCGGATCTTCCACAACGGGGTTTACCGCAAGCGAGAACACTTCTTCTTCTTCTTCTTCTTCTTATTCTTCGTCATCTTCTTCTTGCTCTTCGGGTGTTTTTTTTTTTTTTTTTTTTTGTCTTGAAACGCCGAAACCAGCGTGAGGTCTCCAATTTCCTTAAATCGACTCGGTAGCCGATTGCTAAGTTTGTCTTAGCAAGTTTTCGGAAAATGATTTAGTGTCAGGGGCTTGCTTTTGCATACTTGAAGCTTTCCTTTTCTTCGGCACACCAGTTGCACCCGCTTTGGAATTCTAGAAGGGATTTTAAAGGGGATTTCGGAGTTCGGTGTGGCTGCTTGTCGCAGATTATGTAGGTTTCGTATTTGCTGTAGCCAACAAGATGTAATTTGGAGACATTTCGACAAGTGCCCCGTTTTAAGCAGGGGGTACGTCCTTCAAGCGCGAGCATGATGCGCTCGTTATTAGAGAATTCAAAGATATCGAAGACTACTTCATCGAGAAGACGCCGTCTCTTATTAGGTATCTACGATCGTTCTCCTTTACAGTAATTTTATATCCGGAAATCAGAAGTAACATCCGAAGCTTCCGCGAACCCTTTCCTTGCCTAGGCTTCGCAAAAAATGAATGGATCGCTTGTAATTATAAGGTAACCTCGGTGACCGTGGACCCAGACGCCAAGCGAATCACATTATCAAACCCTCAAGAAGCTTGTTCACTCTAATTTTTCTGATTTATTGACATGTGTTGCACAGGTATCGATGGATTCGATAGTTGTTGATGCTTCTCGTTATGTTTTAGATATCTAGTCTTTGGAATGCTATAAGATATTTCATATTATACAAATATTCGATTGATCCAATCTTATAGCAGTTACTGCAAAGTGCTTGAATTCGATCAGCCGCACCCTTCGAGCCTACTTGAAGCTCTGGGAAGCCGGCACACCTCGCTGATGAATCCCTCCCTCCAGACCTCCAGAATCATTTACTATATGTTTGCAGGCGTTTGTGGAAACCTTTGCATGATCGTTTTACGGGGAGGTTCGACCCTATAGCATTTTACACGTTAATATCATGTCGTTCTCGTCGACGGGCTGATCAATCTGGGATGTATTTCACGTACGCTCCGTATACGATCTTTCCGAATCCAATAGGATATTCTAGTGAGATAGGATGATATTAGCGAAAGGAAAACATCGTATATGATTGCGAAGGATAATAATATATACCGTGAAACTCATTGCCGGTCGTCAGGTCATTCCAAGCTTCTTCGACGAATTCTTCTAGTGGCATGCCCACGTTTCCAGTTCCTTTCATGTCTATAACCAGTGTATTAATTGCTAGTTTGAAGTGATAAAATAAAGTATCAATTCTCTGAAAGTTACTTACCCGGCTGGTTGGCTTCGTCATGCAGCTCTGTTTGGACCGCAGGCTATAGGTTGTGGGAGACGATTTTAGCATAGTTGCACTCCTCCTATGTGATTATTTAAAGAAACTTTATAAACTTACTGGAAATATTTCAAGAACATTGACCGAAGTGCCCTTAAGTTGATTGCGAAGTGAGAGGACAAATTGATGCAATGCGGCCTTGGTCGCACAATAGTTGGGACATCTTGCCAGTGGGACAATGGCAAGAACTGAGCTCACATATATCAGAGCAGATGAATCCTTCTTCATCAGAAATGGAAGAAGGGCAGTTGTTAGATATATGTAAGATAAGTAATTGACGGTCAGCTCCTCAGTGACTACGTTGAGGTCGACAGTTTCAGGCTTGGTGAAATTGAAGCCGCGTTGAATGCCTGTGGTAATTTATCGATCAGCAAGATCTTCCATCCAACGAGTTTCGTCAGGCAATGTAGCATGAGACAGGAGATCTCACCCGAATTGAGGAGAACGGCGTCGATATCTTGATGATCCTTGGCCATCCTATTCCCGGATATGTGAGCCAACGCATCATATTGTTGTAATCTGGTCGCAAGAATTGACCCGACATCAACAATAAAGGATTTAATCATTTTGTAAAAAGGCTTACTTATCAACAAATTTAGGGATCTCTTGGAGGTTGGTGATATCAAAGATCTCGTATACTCCGCCTTTTTGTTCTGTAAATGTCTTGAGGCGATCCTCTCGTCTTCCAGTTACAATAACCTGTATGCCCTCCTTAATAAATTTTTCGGCAAGAGCTTGACCAATTCCGCTGGTTGCTCCGATTATCAAGACCTTCTTATAGTTAAAATTTGACATTTTGCCAAAACTTTGTGAACTATGATCTTTATCAATATTATATATTAATGGCAGGATCCTGAGTTTTGATAGTACTGTAGTAGAGCGGTAATGAGTGAATAAGAAGGGGGACGGTTCGACAACCCGTTTTTATACTTCGAACGAGATGTCGGACTTACCGGCTTTCCTTAATCGGTAGGTTTTGGTAACAATATAGACCCGATGACTAACGTTATGGTGGCTCAAATAACCAACATAATAGAAACTCAGATGACACCAGCAGAAACAACTTTGGAAATATATCTAGGTATATATATGGTTGCGCGTGGCTATATTTGAGCGTAGCCATACCAAGATCAATCTCGACCAATCGGTGCATAGGAAAGGCACTAAACTCGGGGTGCAACTGGATTTGCCATAATACTGGATGGTCGAATCAAATGGTCACCAGAAGTAAGTGTAAGACTTCATATCGATACATCCATAGATCTAAAAGGTTCAATGGTGATATATCCACATAATTGGTATCTCGCTAATGTACAGGAGAAAGAAAAAAAAACGCCTTGTGGTTGAAACTCCGAACTTGCAACTCCAAAGTCAGCCATATAATAAATATATTTACCATGAAGAATAAAATGGGTTTAAAGTGAAGAAAACACTAGCAAAATGATGGGTCGGTCGCAGCCATTCCCACCATCCAAATAACAGCTACAAACTCCGTAAAACTCAGCCACCCAGAGACGCACTCTCGTCTCGCTGGTGTAGCAAATGCCAAACTCCTATCCCAGATTGCACACAACTTCTCACTAGGGAGATCACTGGATATCAGTCCCATGGCTACGGCGTGGTAAGTGGCCAGCTCTCTCTTTCCTTGCGAATCTGGTTTTACCTTCCCACACGCCGTGTCGTACTCCATAACTTGCCTCCAGAGTTGGCGAAGTGTACGCTCAATTGGAATGTTCCATGGGACCTTCATAGTTGTTGCATCCGAGTAACTGTACAGAAGACACTTTTCTGTGTCATCACAAGTAAAGTTGATAGATTTGAAGAATTGGGAAAATATTGAGCGAGTCTGTAGGCGGACAACCTCTCGAGCGGAATGGGTGAGGCCTGGCGTAGAAGGTGCTCGTGTTGGAAGAGAGATCCGACGAGGATTTTGATTCGCTGTTTCTGGAAAACGAGCGTATATTAGCGGTCCAGATGGTGTGGAGGGGGTCGCTACGGCGGGTGTTGAGGTAGAGGGAGTTGATGTTATTGGCGATACTGAGGATGGGATCGATGGAGTTCTGAATAGTGACAACGAGGATACTGTGTGTAGTTGTTTAGTTGGAAGTGGCCCCGCCTCGCTCACTGAGCTTGAGGTTAGATTCGGACTCGAAGCTGCGACTTGGTGACCTAATGACCCGTATATAGCATCATATGAGGGCGGATTGCGCACGGATGCGTCTCCCGGACGAAAGCCGTCTGCCACGTAAGAACTATCTTCAGTTGCGCGAATGTGACCAAGCTGTACCTCAGACACTGACCCGGGCAATCCCGCACCCTCTATGGGAAGACTCTCTGATCTGGATGTCTCTGGAGTGTGGGTGATTGGAAACCCATCTTCAGATAATATACTCTCTGTCGGGGAGTCTGGCAGACCAACGGAAGCATCGAATCCTCTAAACCCTACCAGAAACTTCTCCTTTCGAGGATTTGGGATTACAAGTTTCGATACTGCTTGCCCGCGCTTGACCGATGTCGAGCTTCCTGTTCCCCATTCTAGATCCTTCAAGACCTTTGTGCCAGTTTTGAGGGTTGGTAATGCCATTTTGAGGTTAACGTTGATTGGTCGAAATATCCCTTCTTTTCCGCTAAGAGGGGATGGAAGTGTAAATATATTCAATGTCTGGACGCAGGGCTGAAGGGACGGGAGCCCTGCCCTGTTGTGACTCTGAATTGTGTCTGATCGAGTGGCCGAAGTCGGTGATAGGAGAACTTGCAGCATCCTGGCCGCAGGTCCCCGATTTTTATCTTGAGGGTCTTTTTGTGTGGGAATCACCGTCTTTACACAGATGCGATATAATTTCGAAGCGCTCTAGATGTATAACTCTAACCGGAACAGTTGCGAGTATGAAAAGGCAACCGCCCAAATTTCAGAACGGCATCGACAGGCCTTTAGTGGGACGTGAGGATGATATCGATCGATTTTAGGCAACTTCGCAAGCCGAGGATCGAATGCTGCTAAAATGCACCCGGGATGAATGGTGTTGAAGATGATATCTCCAGATCAAAATTAAGGCAGCTCTCCCCCTCTTAAACCATGATGAAATCACTCGGACTTCGAGATTACAGCATTGTAAAGCGGATTCAGAACCCATCATCATAAAAAAACTTCCTCAAATGTTTCACGTTTAAAGTTAAGGTTAAGCAGCGGAGGGGCTAGGTTGCCCACATGCCGTGGTTTTGTGCGCTTTTGGCGGGGCAGTGACGCGTCAGACGAGCCCAGGTGCCAGGAGCCCGGACGAAAAGTCACCAAATTTAGTCAGCCATTGAAGCAAAATCTGACAAAGACGACGTTGCTACCACCAGCTGTCGTAAGCCACACTAGCGACCTGGCTTTTCTATAATAACGGGTTGCGTAGGCCTTGTCCACGTATAAAACCAAATCTGGGCTGATAAGATTGTTTCTTTTGCTATTGAAGAAAACCTTCGAGTTTCGAATACTTCATCTGTATTTCTTTCCAAGTTTTGACTAGGCGGCCTGTATCATCTACTGACTTTCGCTTGACTAAACTGGCTTCTGAAAAATACTTCGAAGAGCATCAGCATGCTTGGCCAATTGGATCCTCACTCTCTAACTCTTTCGTGAAGCCTAAGCTTGTCGGCGGCTGGGAAGTCCAGCCCCTTAACGACCCGATCCCGTTCACATTTGGCACCCGAACGAGTGTCTGAACAAATGCGGGGCCAACCCCTCCCGTTATTGCATCCAATTGCATCTGGTTGGCCAAATCTGTGAACCCAATTAATAAAGTCCGTGATATACGGACACATGGGTGGAGAGAACCTATTGCAATTGACTCCGGACTCTGGAAATGTAAACAAAAATGAGATTGCAGCTAAAGATTGGATTAACAATCACCAGGCGGGTAGCGGCGCGGCGAGGATACGGCTTATAAAATTTCCGCTAATTTGATTCTGGGCTGAGAAACTTCCGAAATCTTATGATGCAGACTTTTATCTTCTAATGGCCCCAAATATCCAGTCGTCCCCTGCAGCGTGTCTATCGATTCAGATTCAGATTCAACCAGGCATACATGTACGAACAACCTACTGTCTTCAACATTATTCAAACGTTAATACTTTCTTTATCTTTTAAATTCCTACCGTCTGCATAGACAGCGAAGGTGGCGTGTTTAAGCCTAATACTCTCTCCATGAAGGCCTCCTTATTCAATTCACAAAAATTCTTCCTATTGTGGCTTGGGTTTGCGATCCCCTGCCTGTCAATCAAGGACGCCTGTGGTAAAACGAACATTCATGAATTCAACGGCTGTATGCAACAGCTAATACCGAAGCTAATCTCAAAACTCATGCGCTGAAGGACCGATACCTACTACTATAACGGCAAAATTCGGGCCTCCAATTGTTATAGATACAGCTGGTTGTCCCTGTGGAAATTTCTGCTTCGATACCTTTCCTTTTTGGGAGTCCTTTACATCATGATATCGTGAGTTATTGCGCGGGTTCGTAACTCCGGTTCATACACAAATGATAGTGTACACACAGAGTCCTGTCTCAAGGGAATATAGATTTGTATCAAAATTATCGACAGCATGCAAACACCCGACATTGGTTAAATGATTTTCAGGATGGAGTTCCCCGTCATTTAAGCCTTATTGCGTTTACTCGAATACCATTGTGGCGATTTGGCTTTTAGTTGTCTTAGATTCATGATCAGCTAGCTCAGCAATATACTGTGAAAGATAGGCTTGACTTCACCGACTTCACTGCCTTCTCATGATCATTCGTACTCGATTAACTGTGCATTTATCCATGAAGCTAGTGACTGGACTACCCCGTATTCAACCCTCTTGTGAGGTGGGGAAAACTTGGTGGACGTTTCCGAGTCTCGATATATCACTCGTGCGCGTGTCATGCACTGGTCGAATCGTCCTTGTAGACCAATCTGATACCGTCTTACAAGCCATTCTGATTTCCCCATTATCATGTTACGGTGCCCTTGCAATAGCACTAAAACTTGTTTGAAATAGTCGCGAATACTTCCTTATCGCCTCTGGACTCGGTTACGCACAACGTCCCCATGAACCAAGATGAACCCGACTGCAGGTAGGATATACACTCTGGGGTGCGTCAGATTCATGATCCGGTTCCCAGCCGGCATATGCGATAACTCATCTCGTGGCAAAGATGATGCAAACATGCAAATAAATTACGGATTGCATTGCATTTTCGACACCATCATGAATATTTTGGGTCAAGCATTTCGAGATATTTGCCGAAGGTATTATTACCCCTTGTATAATGAATTCAATATCTGTGTCATCATAATGAGATAAAACAAACACAAATAGTAATTCGCCGTCTAGAGTTTCCGCGGAGCTAAAGCCTCCCCAAAAGCTGAAGAGGAGTAGTCAAAACAAGGTTAGTGAGGGATCCAACTAATGTTGGGGATCTTTGGCAAAAAGCCTAAGAGGGTGGCTATTTCTTTCCATAAACAGATTTGCCTTTCATCTCTTGGTTCCTTTGGAAAATCTGGGGTAATGCATAAAGCAGGAAGCTCGGTTTCGGATACGTACAGCGCCACCTCTTTAGGTTTTCTAGTATTTGGGCTAGTTCCGAAATAACCTAGGTAACTGCAATGTCATCCTACAGGTCATCACGGGGGTCAGGCAGGCGAAAGGATTCGTAGATATTGGAATAACTGATAACAGCCTCGGAAGGGATATACCGAGTCCAAGTGCTTCGTGACTTGAGTGATTTCCTATTCGTCCGACCGATAAAAGATTGCGAAAACTGATATACTTCCAAGGTGAGCAAAAAAAAAAAGGGAGGTCTGAACCCCATCTATTTCCTTTCCGATCGTATTTAAGAGCTTGATACATCAGTACTTTCGTAGGGGATCGCTATCTCTCGGATGATTTTGGTAGGTGAATATTACGAATATGACCAAGATAGCATATCTGTGTGATTTGGCCTCACAAGCTTCCGTCAGCTAGCCACGTGTGGGGAGAGATTAGACGGGCGGATATCGGAGCAGTCCCAGCTGAAGCGGAATCGACAAGCGATTCGATAGGATATGTATTGCTTGGTCTAGTTCGTGCCATCTGACCAAATAACTGGGTTGCAGAGCAAACGGAATAGGTTCAAAATAGAAATTGCCCTATCAATCGATTAAGTTGCCAAGTCAGGATTCAGATGGCCCCTTGTTACGTAAAATCGCAGTCAGCCTTTTTTTTCTTCTCTTTCCCCTTCCTCTCTCTCTTTTTTTTTCGTCATTCAGTAAAATTCTAGCATCATTTGGCTGGGCCATGAATATGAATTGGGGGCTCCTCGAATGTACAAACATACCCAAATATGCAGTATGGAGTAGATGCTAGATATAAACTTCACCCTGTCCGAAAAGAAAGCCACAGTCCGGGGATCAGTGTGATAACTGGCTGTCGGAACTCCTAGCTTGGTCGGTTTCGTATGTGATTCTTTCGTGGTCGAATTGGATCGAACAATTGAACTTGTCGGAGCCACTCCCGGATGCAAGCACTGTCCGAATCGTCCTGGTCATGAGGTCTTTTTTAGCTGCCACTAATAGAATCCCCATCGCTACAGATAACGCATGCCTCCGGGTTCGCCTGCCTGCCGATAGATGTACTGGTGAATTGAGTGGTGGATATTGTTCAGTACCTTATCTTTGAGCTCTCACGCCATCAGATAGGGTAAAAGTTATCACACCATTTCGGTCAAATCAGGCGAGTTATTCGCCCCAAGCCCAGCATCTCTTTACTTCTTTGACCGGATTTCCAGAGAAGGTCGATACGGGATAGTTCGAAATTAAGCTGTGGTGCGTGAGAGCCAATTCCCTGAGCATGCCCCTCTCTCTGAGCAGCCGTGCATGCATCAAAAAAAAAAAAAAAAAAAAAAAAAAAAAAAGGAAAGAAAAAAAAAAAAAAAAAAAAAAAAAAAAAAAAAAAAAAAAGAGCCTTCTCCAATAAGGCGTGATGCGAGCAGATATAATCGCTACGGCGTTTACGTATTTCTCTATCTAGATGTTTAATCCTATCAGAACGGAGATTACAAGCTCTGTTATCTATATCTGATCTACATAAAATCATGTATATAACTTTTCTTCTTTCCTTTTTCTTACCTCGTTGGCTTCCACTTTACCCCGTATAAACCCTGAGAGTCCTTGCTGACAGGACCTCAGTTGGGATCCTTATCCACAGATGTGTATGGCAGTCAAAGAAAAAAATCATTTACCTATCACCAGGATCGAGCACACATATAAGGAACAAGGCTCCGGAACCAGGGTAGACTAACCTTACGGTAAAAAGCAACAACGAACTCCTCCATCGATTACAGGGCCTGCAGATGCACTTACCCAACTTGTGGGTCTGCATTTAGCGTCTCCTCCATCTGTTTCCCCATATCAATTGAACCAACGAACCAAAGCTAACCCGCTGTTCAAATTGCGGGCACGTTTTGGGCGACACGAAAAAACAAACACAATTTTTATATAGGAAAATTTTTGAGCAGAGAGAATAAATTTCTTGTGTGAAATGACGACTGCGATTGATAGATAAGGTCACATTCCTTAGTGCCTCTCGGTTCTAGGCTTCAAGAAGGTTTATAATGTATTAGCTTTCAATACGAGACCTTCGGAGCCTTTTCACTGGTATTCCTTAAATAAGATACTTTTCGCCAGCCCGCCCTCTAGCCTGCCTTCACTCCTGCCAGAGATATTCTTAGCGTCTCCGTAGCTCTTATATACAAATATATACGCTCCTGTTTCCCAGTCGAAGACATTCATATATCCGGTCTCCGCTTCGACGTTGCGGCGCTCTGGTCGATTGGCTCCATCCCAAAGTTTATCTATCTCTCGCATCAATTCAATTTTCCCTAATTTTTCTTTTTCTCTCTCTTCCTACCTCGCCGATACTTCCCCAGATTCTTGGCTTCTACCAAACCAACAACACTGTCGCTCCAACATCTCTTCTTATCGACATATATTCCTCAATCCTCTACTACAGATTCGCGGATCACGGACTTGGATATACAAGATGACTGCAATTCCAGGCTTCAGGGGCACGCTGGTTGTTGTGAATTCTACAGGTCGCCAAACATCCAGCGTGATCAGAGTAGCCTCTGCTATCGGATATAAAGTTCGGGCACAGCTAAGATCGGCGACCAAAGGTCCTAAAGTAGCGCTTGCACAGGAGCTAGCATCGCTGCAGAATGTCCAACTAGTAGAAGGCTCATTGAGTGACCCAAATATCGTGAACAACTTGTTCAAAGGAGCAGATGTCGCTTTCATCAATACGACATTTTGGGGGGACGAAGTTGCTATCGGGACATCACTGGCGAGAGCAGCGAAAGAGGCCGGGATTAAGCATTACATTTATTCCAGCCTGACGGATCACAAGAAGTGCTGGGGTAATCATATGCCTCATCTCCCGTACTGGGCTACAAAACACCAGGTCGAAGAGTACATACGATCAGAGCTTTTGAAGGATATGCCCACAACTTTCGTCTACGCCGGGATCTACAATAACAACTTCTCTACCTTTCACCATTTACCTCTATGGGAGCTGCAACTAGCAGACGAGAAGGATGGTGGCGGATTCGTTTGGACCGCGCCCTTCGACGAGGACTACAAAATGCCATTTCTAGACGCGGAACACGATACCGGACCTGCCGTTATCCAAATACTTAAAGATGGTCCGCACAAGTGGAATGGTGCGAGGTATGTAGCCACTAGCCATTGAATAATTCTTGATGATTCCGAACTAACATTAAATATATCAAGGATCCCACTCGCTTTCGAATACCTTAATCCTAAAGAAATTGCAACGGTATTTACGAAGGCGTTAAATCGGCCGTTTACATACAAGAAAAGCCCCCTCGAAATCAAAGCGAAACTACCCGATGGCTATATGACACAAGTCCTTGCTATCGCCGAGTTGTTTGGGACCCATAGAGCAGAGTACTTCCCCCCAGGTATGACTGCACCGGGTCCAGCGAGGAAGATTTGGCGTGGATGGCGTGGGTTGGAAGAATATGCGCGGGAAGTGTTCCCCATTGAAGAGGCCCACAATGGTAGAACGTGGATGTACGGTGACGAAGAAGACGAAGACATCATGGACGGTGATGAGGGCTTCGACGACGAAGAAATGGCGGGTAGCCCCGAGAATACCGTTGTCGGAGACGAGGACACCGCGATCTACCTCAATGACCAGAAGGTGGTCTCCCAGAAGTATTGACCGCTACTTCTTTTGGCGTATCGGAGCATAAAAATACTCTTTTTGACTACATTACTCCTATATTATGACGACATATGACGGACCATCTCTCCATCTCCTGTTGCGGGAATCAGCCATGATACCCAAGCATCATTCGAGCAACATTTTCAGGCGCATTCGTGGACCACCGGTTATTCCAGCTTTCCCTCACAATTTTTTTATGCTATAAATCACCAAAAAAAAGTCTTTACGCCGCTCAAATGACCAACGACCATTTGGGTTAATCTCAACATTTTCTCCTTTCTCTGTAGGTTTGATTTGGAAGGTTTTACGCAACCAAACTCCACCTAAAAAACCACCAACCAAAAGTTCTTTTTCCACTGCTGTGCTGAGGTTGATATCATTCAAGCGGTTTTTGGCGTTTACTCTCCTCTTTCTTTCCATTTGGCTGTTGATTTCTTGTACGTATAACATGGGAGAAGCAAGGGAAGCAAAAAACAAATACTACGTGGCCAAAAAGCATCCATTGTAGCACCGTTCGAAAGCATTTCCGAGGAGTCAGCGATGCATTCGCCATCGTCTGCCCTGATTGATTTCAAAATAAGCTCTTTTCCCATCATGGGCCAGTCCGCTTTCGTTAAACGTCATCTCATAAGAACGTGCAGTCTGATATAGCTATGGGGTTATTGTGCTATAATAGCGAAAAAACTACCTAACCTTGTTTCTTTTTACCTAAAACTTATGTGATGGAAAAGGGACCACAAGAGCTTAAACTCCACCCACGCCTGCCTGCCAGGCAAAAAATTTCTTTTCCATGACCGCTAGGCTAGAGCTCTAACTTGCCATCCCTTTAGTGCCAAGCTGAACCGTCAAGAAAGTCGAAGAGCATGGAAGCATTTGTGAGGATCTCCTAGGTGCTACCGCTTATCCTAGCTCTGCCGGTCTCGAACATGTGTGACCTGGGCAGTTGCTAAGATTGGCTCGATCCACCTGTGCTTTCGCGATTGATTGGACCCGGGTCAAGGTGAATTCATACACTTTGGAGGGAGACACTGTCCTCTATAGCCGGAATTCATTTCACCAGAGCATGCAAAGGACTCTTGCCGACGCAGAAAACTCTCCGAGCTGGGTTACCGTTACCAATAGGACTACCCATGAGGAGCGGCAGCTTGGTTTCCCGTTCGCCTGGAACCGGTTACTCTTCTTCCAGCAATATCCTTCGAATGTATACAAATCGGCCATATGAAGTTCTTTATGAAGGGTCGCTAGTATACACCTTCAATGCATGCGATAAATGAAAAGCGCTACACTGTACATTTTTAACTCAGCCATGTAGTCGTAGTATTCTGGTCTCTATCACACGCCTGCTAAACTCCAACAATCTGCTACTTCATTATCAATCCCGTTCCCAAGCGATGCATTGTTAATCGTAGATCCATCCACTCCACCGCTGCTTGCGGGCTTCTGGTGCCCATCCGGCACCCTCAAAGTAACAGCGGCCGCACTGCCCGTTGATGCCGGAGTCGCATTCGCGGAACTCCCCCCAACTGGCGAATTAGACATGCTGGATGTGGAACTCCTAAGAGCCTTCTGCTTGAGCATTTCTGCGAGCTCCACCTCGTCCGGGTGCAAATGGGCACCCGCCTCACGAAGCAGTTTCACATTCTCAGGGTACCCCGCGTCCGCGGCGAGGTACAGTGGGGTGTGGTTTTCGCGGTTGCGGATGTGGACTGAGGCGCCGCGTGAGAGAAGATGTCGGAGCACCTGACTATTGGGTTGAATTGCGGCGTGGTGCTGGAATTGGCGGATCACGTCAGCTTAGCCCTGTTGAGGAGTATTGACAAAGGAAACTACGTGGTGGCTACGACTAGGACTGCAGTTCACATTCACAGAGGTCACGCACATATATTATTATCTAAATCCTCAGAGTCATCACGAACACCGATGTAGATAAAGGGCAAATGAACTCCGCAAATGCCCATGCATTACTGTAGCAAGTGTGCCCACGAGATCATAGTCTGCTTCTGGAATCGTCTTTGGAATAAAAAGGAAATGATGATTGTGTTTGAAGGAAAAAGAGGGATGAGATAAATCCGATAAGATACAGAATCGACCAAGAATAGAATAGCTGGAAATTGAAATCCCACGCCATGAATGCATTTATGCAATAGAATAGAAAGACTGGTCGCTAAAAATTTTTGAAACCAAGCTTTTGTTTTGTTTTGTTTTGCAAAAAAGTATTGGGAGGGGGAATTGCGACAGAGACTCCAGAAATGACGATCCCGTGATACGCACTCACAAATGCATGGGCACATACTCATTTTGGTACATACCTTTGGCTTTACTTTCATCGTAACGTCTCATCGAAAGGTATGGGGCGCTGTTAGTGGCAAAAACTGCAGCGTCTGTTTTTTCATTCCCGATACGCCTACAAAATCTTCTCTATCGCGGAATGGTACAGCTGTATCGATGCAGTTTCGTTCACAAGTTGCAGACAGAGAGGCACGATCACAACTGCAGTCCCTTGACGATGCCATCGACGCGGAGGCGGAATCACACGGCGAAGACTCTAGGAAAAAAGGGTCGTCGCTTACCAACGGTGTCCTCCCCGCATAGTCCACCTCATTGAGTAACCACCCTTCTTGGGCGACCAATACCCGCTCGATTTCATCTAGGTCGCCGTCTCGGATGGCATAACCTAGGCGAGAAATAGATTCCATCTTCGGAGTGAGGCCAGGATGTTCGAAAAGGGTCTGGGATTGTTCCGTGAGTTCGCCGCGAAGGGAGTGTGACATTTGGAAGCGAATTTGTGCATCGGTCAGATTTTTACCCAAGAGCCAGATCAGCTTCGTTAGGGCGGCTGAGTATACGACAGAATATATCAGCTTATAATATTTGATTGCGAATAGTTGCTTGGATCATACCTTCGGATGTCAGATCGTGTCCAAATACCACACCCGCACGGCCAACTGCGGTTCCTGCGGCGTATAACGGACTGACCGTGCCAGTTAGGCCTATAAAAAGGCACCAAAGTCAGTATTCGAAACCTCAAGCAATTCTTATAATACTCAATTCTCCTGGTAAGAGGGTGGCACTGAGATAAAACAAGGAAACATTTATCTGCATCGCAGCTCCGGAAATTAAAGAAAAACTTACATTGTGTAACATTAACGATGATGATGCCTCGCCTGCATGCCTCACCCAAGACTTGTAGCAGTCTCTCGTCTTCGGGCAGATTTCCAGCACCGAAAGTTTCCAGGACCAAACCCTTGAGATTCTTGAGGTTCAGCACGCCTTCCACCATTTCCGGTAAAATCCCTGGGAATACCCGTAAGCATGCAACATGTGCATCGAGATTTTCTTCAACTCGAAACTTCTCGATTGCGTTCGGACGAGTGATCAAGTCCCATCGAGCTGACGTATTGATACCAACGGTCGCTAGAGGTGGGAAGTTGGGGGATTGGAAGGCGGCGAAAGCTGTGGCATTGACTTTGGTGGCGCGGTTCCCACGATATAGTTCGTGATTGAAAAATAGGCAGACTTCGGGGATCATGAAATGACCGGCAATGAGGAGGGACCCAAGGAGATTGTCTGTAGCGTCGTTTTGAAGTTCTGACATGGGAGTCTATGAAATTTGGGGGTTAAAAAAAGGGTATTACTAGTTACTAGCCCACCAAACCTACTGGGATCGTACCTGTGAGCCTCTATACGGTAAATTTGAAGTTAGCTGAGGGTTCATGGATATGCAGTGCGTTACTATAGGAAGTGTGCAACGTACGTTAAGATAACTGGTTTGCCTAGATTCTGCAGCATAAAGCTTAATGCCGAACTAGTGTAGGCTAGAGAGTCCGTACCGTGGAGAACGAGGAAGGCGTCGAACTCCTTGTAGTTGTTATAAATAGTGAAAGCAATTTTTTTCCATCCTATGATCGCACCATTATTAGCTCATCTAAGCCTTTAAGTGCTGGCACTGTCTTAGAAACCACAAACCTTTAGCATTGATACTACTACTATCCAGCAAGGGATTAAATTCTAGGACGCAATATCGAATCTTTTTGTGATAGCTTGTTAAGGGAGTCCTCAGCGATTTTAGAACTCTCTCTTCACCGGTGTCCGTTCGAGCAATTAACTCTTTCATTGGCGAATTATCATTAAAAGACGGCCGAATAGCTAAGCATGAGTCTAGAAAGCCTTCCGCCTGGATGTATCTTCAGAGTTAGCTTTGCTTTGAAGGTTACCTTGCTCTGGGGCCTTGGTAACGGGGACAGGCATGCACATACGGGTACGTAACCGTCCGGGCTTCTACGCATGCAGATGGTGCCACCTATTGATAAGATAACAGTATGTTAAGACGATATATCTCTATGCTTCTCGCCGTTATAGATAGAAATGGATTTTGATATTCCGTTCATGACCCAATACGGGAACGAGGAACTTACCTGTCATAATGATCAGGACTCTGGATTCAGCGACTGCTTCTTCGTATTCAACAAAGCTCTCCCGGCGCATCTTCGCGGTGACCATTTTGGGCGGTATTGAGTGCCTTCAAGAACTTATTATGACCCGTTGTGCGGTTTTATGTGTTGAAGGTCGAATTGAGTCAAGAGGGAAAGAGTGGTATGACTTTGACAAAAGGGTGTTTAAATTTGGATTCAGGAAATGATATTGCGGCGGAAGTGCTTGTACCGGGTTACTGTTAGAAACCGATACACGTTACAGTTCAACTGTTCTTTCGACCTTTGCATGATCCTTTTTTTGTATTTTGATATGGGAGAAATATTATCTTTGAAAAAATTTGGAAGGAGATGAGCTCGAGGGCTTATATAACCAAACAAAGAGAGACACTCCCTAACTAGCAGCTTGTGCTGGATGGTGAGCTCATGCTTCAAGGATATCGAAAATAGGTTATCTGGGATTACGAGTGTGGCATCCAGAGATGTCCGAAATCGCCTCAGCAAACGTCAAGATCACGAGTTGGATTGGTTTTAGAGCGGTAGGAGCAAGATTTTTTTTTTCTTGTGAGAAACTTTTTTTCCTGACTAAATCTATAAACTCTCTCTCGCCATGCCCTGTGCCGTTCCAGGAAGGGTGTTGGATTCGACGTTCCATTGATAGCCGGGAAAACGATTACCCCATTGTAACTGTGCCCATGTCTCTCGTCCGTTCTAACAGCGGTTCCGGTTCGTTTAGGGAAATATTTTCTTCCTTATCTGCAACCTACAGGGAAAGGAAATGGGCCGAGAAAAAATCGGAAGGGGTGGTGATAGGAAGAAGTCCCTATCAATATGCATCAAGATGACATGGTCATTGGTCGGCCTTGCATACTTATGAGTGAGGCATGCTACAACTCAAGCGGCTTGAAAAAATAAGCCAAAGTCGCTTTGCTCGGAGCTCAACAACCGGCCTGGGACATTGGAATAGAAAGCTGTGCTGCAGGTACGGGAGTCGCCCGAAAATTGGACTAGAGGCTTAAGAACTTTAACACCCGACCAAGCTAGGATTCTCCACGATTTGAGGAATTCGGGCGTCCGCATGCTCCAAGGGGGCTGTCCTGTACTAAAAGCTAGCAGCCTCTAATTCATAGGTTTCTTAGCTCAGCCGTAGTGCGATTTGCTAATGAATTGGCTAATGCTACCGCCTGTATGACCTAGACCTCAACAAAAAAAGAATGCGCCTCTTCTTCTCTTATGGCGTGAATATCAAAGAAGATTTGGGAATGGTGATGTGGATTCCGCACATCGGGAGAAGACGGAAAGGTAGGGTGTTCTGGAAGCACTATTTCACAACTAGCGTTCGCATTTAGACTGTTGTATGCAAATTAATAGGCTTGATCTCCAATATTTTAGGTAAAGAAGGGGTAATAAGAACCTCAATGTCTCCGACCGAAAATCACGAGTCATGCTGAAGTAATGCTTCGTCAATATTACGGTTGGCATATGATCGAGTGCTCAAGCCTTTAGCTGGTTACAATCCGACCGCCTTCGGATCGGGCATCACCAGCGGTCGGCCAGTTTTGATACTATAGAAGTTAAATTATTTATTGGTATGTAATTTTTCGGCTCCTCTCCCATATCTCTCCAGCATGCGAAACCTCTTTATCGGGTTTTAGTCGATCGTGATTTCGTTATGCTCAATTTAGCAGCCGGATTTGTTGAACGTCCGGGACGGAATAGCCATGTTCAAACTCTTACAATTGTCCTGGTTGAACAACATCGATCTCAGCATATATAGTACGTTATATAAACCGGGCATCAGTGATTCGGAGCTATTAATACACATAAGGAAGCGTCCTTTTCGATATGTGGGTACTTGGGTGCGACCAAATTCAATAGAAGGCGTGTCAAGATCGACTTGAAGGGTCTCCAACTTCGGCACGATAGGCACCACATGGCGAAGCCGATGATTCTCCTCGCTGCCCTGTCCGCATGGGCATTATTTCGACCTAGACATGAATGTGGAGAATCGCGCAGAGAATTCGAATAACGATGTCTGTAGAAGGCCGTTCGAGTTTGATATGGAGCAAGCGCTACCCCCTGGTCCATTCGAACAGGCCATGGCGGCGAGGGTGTGCATGTTTCAAGCGAACGAACATGGCCTGACTGGCACTGATTGGCTGGTTTCCATTTGAAGATTCTGGGCGTGTCCCAAACGGTGCCTGGGGCTGTTTTAGCCTTTTCATGATGGGGCTTTTCCAGAAGTTCGAATTCAACATCTCACTCACCTTTCCATCCTCCAACCTGCATCTTCCACCGATCTCCTAACCCCCATTTCGACCCTAGGGCCCTGTCACGGCTGTTTAATTGTTCGAGGAGCCGTTTTGAGGCCGCCAGAGTGAGTACGGCCGGCGTTCTGAGTCTCGATATCGGTGGCTGTTTGGATCCTGCCACCTTTTTGACTTTCGTGAGTTTTGGCTTGAGTTTTGGATTGGATTTATTGGCATTGCCACTTTGAGAGTGACAGCCCAGCCTGGCGAACAACCAAAACATCAACCTCGAATAACTTTCGAGTCTTCCATCGCCATCAACAACAACAACATCATCAACAACAATATATTATCACCATTTTCATCATCACCATTATCCCTCATTTTCTCTCCCGCTGACGGCACACGCCGGCAGCACCACGGGACCCTGATTGAAGCCGCATGGGTCAGCGAGTTCTCGAGAACCAACAGGACACAGTACGGTGCAGCCGAGGCGTTTAACCGAGATTTTCTCCAGCATTCGTTCTTCCAACGAATTCTCCCCAATCGGCGACCCGAGGGTTGTCGCGACCGGGAATCCTACTAGATGTCTTCCCAACAATCACCCCCTCCTCATCAAGGCCCACCTTCAAATCGAAATCCGCCTCCTCCTTCAACTTCCCGGTCAATTTCACCTCACAAGAGAGCGAGAACGCCCGACTTTTCAAGAGAGCCGCCTAAGGGACCGCGAGCGTATCTAACGCACCAAGGAGGGCCGCCTGCTCCTGGTGGTGCTGGGAATAGTGGCTATGGAGGAAGGGTCCCTCCAGGTCCTAGAGGACGATCCCCTCCTCCTCCTCCTCTGGGACCGAGGTCTCGCACGACGGTGGGGCCTTTAAGCGCAGGCAGTGGTATGTAGCTGGATATCTCATTTTCTGAACCTATATCCGGAGGCTGCCTTCGCATATATGGAGAGATAATAATAGTTAGATGCTGAAATAAATCTTCTCAAAGGAATGAGCCCTGTAGGTGACAGCTATAACGGTTTCCGGGACCGCCCGCCACGCGATTACGATGACTATCGCAATCGTCCACCTATTCCGCCCCGGATGAGAGATGGTCCTCCGGGAAATGGATTAGAACGAAGACAATCGATTGGTGGCCCTATGGGTGGGCCATATCCTCGTAGGACGTCACCTCCACGGAGATCTAGAAGCCCTCCCGAGAGAAGAGGATGGAGCGATCGAATCGAAAGATATCCGAGGGAGGACTTTCGCGACAATAGAGACAACCGGGAAGACTATTTCGCTAGGAATGCCCGGGAGGAAAGACATTTCCCACGGGAGGGTCATCCACGAGACGCTAGAGAGCGCGATTATTCGTATTCTTCGTCATACCGTCCAGAGCCGCGGGAGCCGTATAACAATACTCGAGACTTTCATCATCGCCAAAGTGTTAGCAGCCAAGGACTACCAATTGTTTCACCGGTTGATGACCCGAACAAACTCGCTAGAGAGCAACGGGAACGAGAGGCTGCTGAGTACGTCTGTTCCTGATAGAACCTACGTACTGGTCAGCACTGTGCGTGATTGCTAATATCCATTTCAATATTTAGGTATAAAAAACGCCGGACAGCCGGACCACGTCCAAATGATCTCCCTGAGAGGAAACGTTCTACACACACAAGGTCACCTTCGCCAGTTGGCCAGCATCAGGCTACTCATTCACCTCCACATACAGTCTCCTCTCGATATACTTCAAATCCATCCCCTTCAACTAATTCACCGCCGCCCTTGTCAGATCGTAATAATGAGAGAACGTTATCCGATACGCCTTTCAAGTCAGACAACCAGCCTCCCCAAAGCGCAACACCGCAAACTCCTCATCCTCCTCACACACCCAGCACGTTTCAGCGCAATCTGACTCGACCAACATCCTCCGTGCCAATTCTTTCTGCTCCCGCGCCTCCAAGCGTTCCATCCTTCGGAGACATCCCGCCAGGCCGGCGTGTCTTATCCAACAGTTCCATTAGGACGATACCAACAGGTCCAAGGGTACCTCCAACAGGCCCAAGGTGGGATAAAGACAAAAAGGACGGTGATAAAGACGACTCCGGGACCCTGATCAAGGAGGAGCCACATGACAAAACGATGGATGATAAGCCCCCTGTCGACGAGCCGAGTCCTGTGGAGGAAGGCGAAGTAGTCAATAGCGGCGATGAGCGATCTTTCGAGGGCGACCACCGTGATATCGAAATGGAAAATGCAAAAGATTTCAGAAAAGAGTCGTCTGCATCAGAATCTAGGTTTGATAGGATTCCAGTGATACCGGCATCTCATAGTATGGTGGATACTGTTGAAACGAAAAGAGACACTCCGAAGGAAACATTTGTCAAAGAGGCGTCTCTAATCAAAGAACCAACCGAGCCCAAAACTGTGCCTCAGGACAAGCGTCCGTCCGTAGTTCCTGAAAATGGTCTCCGTGATCAGCCTTCCCTTTCCGCTTCTCCGACGATGAAGAACACCCCGACTCTCCCTTCATTGTCTACGGAACCGGCGAAAACTGTACCCGTCCAACCCGTTCATTTTGCCCCCACATCGCCTTCTCAAGCATCTCAAACCTTACCTCCGTCGGTTCCAACTGGCCCTCGAGCTCAGTTCAATAATCAATCTGGACGTGGTGGTGGAGGTACATTTTGGAATTCTCGCCGAGGCAATATGATGGCCCCTGGAGGACTGTTTGGGAGAGGAGTAGGATCGACACCGTATTCCATCAAGCGTGAGGAAGAGGAACGACGCCCAGGACCCTGGAATTTAGGTCGTGGGAACACAGCGAGTGGCCAGCCAGGTCGAGGTTTCGTCCCATCTGGACCTGGGGGGCACTTTAATCGGCCTAACCAACCCTTCACATCCCCCAAATTGACAAATGCGGAACTCAGAGCAGGAAAGGCACCTAGCGTTGACAGCTCTGGAAATCAAAATACCGAAAAGGCAAAGGAAATCGCTGGTGCCCAGACTGTTGAGGGGTCTACGCGACCATCGGAAACTCAAGATATCGAGATGGAGGATGCGCCGCAAACTGAACGGCCAGCAACAACGCCATCGGAACACAATGTCAAGCAAGAAAGTCCTATCGATACCAAATCTTCTCCCGATAATCTTAAGACCGAAACTCTAAACGAAGATGACGATGCGCTCACGTCATCAGATGTTACCAAGAGAATCGAGCAGATTGATCAGCGTATAGGGTTTATAGAATCTCAACTCAATGTCCTCGATGCTCGGAAGCAAAGTAAGCAGGCTGAGCTAGAACAGATCGACTTACAGGAAGCCGAAGCAGCAGCTAGGATTCTACGGGAGCAAGATGCAGAGGCCGAAGAATCCGGGGCAGTTACGGAAAACGGCGCTTCGACTCAAACCCTTCCGAAGCAGGACAGCTTATCACCTTCTCTGGCTGCAGAATTCGCTGCTCAGTCTATGGATGACAAACCGAGGCTTCCGGGGCCAATGGATAGCTCACCGGAACCAGAGCAACCGTCGACTCCAAAGATGTTACATGACCTCGCTCCCATTGTTAAGGAAGATGAGGATATGATGGTCACGGACACTAAGGAAGAGCCGAGTTCTTCAATTAAAGAAACATTCGATACATCATCCCTCCCTTACTTTATCGCCGGGCGTCAACGGGAGCCTGTCGAATACGAGTTCTGGAATGTCAACATCAATCAGCATTCAAAGGTCGAGAGTCTGATAGCTAAACACCTCTTGGAACGGAAGGCGAGTGTTGAGGAGAAGACTATGAAGCTGAGACAAGAATTCAAGGACTATCTGCCCGTTTGGAAACAAGATTGTGAAAAGCTTGACTCTGAAGAAAAGCGAAAGAAGAAATCCGATTCTGAGCCTGCCGATGCTGTACCAATGGAAATTGCGCCAGCGGCAATAAATCTTGAAGTATCAGGAACAGCAAGTCTTGGTCGGAGAAGTGGGCGTGGTGTCAGCAGCGACTTCGTTAGCTCAGAGTATGAGATTGAGAGAATCATGAAACTCTCTGAGAAGGAGGAAGCCGAGAAAGCGGAGGCAGAGGCCAAGGAAAAATATGATGACTCCCGCGAAGCGGTTGTTCCAGATATGATTCTCGACCCTGAGGAGAAAGCCAGGCTTCTCTATGTCGATACGAATAACATAATAACAGATAAATCTGCAGTAAAGGGGATCTTCAAATTTGAGCGGCCCCCTGACAACTGGACCGAGGAAGAACAAAAACTCTTCAAGGAAAGATTTGCACAGTTCCCGAAGCAGTGGGGTAAAATTGCCCTGGGTATCGACGGTCGTGATTATAAGGCTTGCATCCTACATTACTATCAGACCAAACAGCAGACGCCCTATAAAGATCTCGTGAGGCCAGCTAAGCAGACCAGGCGTCGTAAGGGCCGCACTATCGCGATTACCAACGCTCGTACTACGAGAGCTAGGGCGTCTGCACAATCCGCGATGGGTGAAATGGCTACTAGGCGTGGCACTCCGCTTGACGACGAGGATGTAGATTCTGAGGATGTGCCAACGGTGGGTAGGCCCCGCCGGGCTGCCGCCCCTGTATTTGGAGACGACGATAACACGACCCCTGGGCCGAACGGCAAACGTCAGACAGGTACAAAGCCGTTAATTAATGTGGAAGACGTTTCTACCCCAACACCCGCCGAGAAGCCCGCCGTCAAGCGGCGAGGAGGGCCAAAACCGGAGAAGGAGAAGAAGGAGAAGAGCGCATCTCGAGGACGAACACCAAATGCAACTCCCGCAAACGAAAAAACTGAAAAAGTGATCAAAAATAAAGGGGAGCTTCTCCAAACACCACAGGAACTGAGCGCTCTCGCCAATCTCGCCAATATAAGCGCTGCTCCCCCCGGTGCACCAACAGGACCCCCTAGCGCACGCGGGTTTGGTCAAGAGTTGATACAGCCGGCTCCTCCGCTGAAGCAAGAACCGGGTACCAAAATCGAAGACGATCTGGGTCGAATTCAACAACCGTTCGTGGCACAGCCCTACCTCGACACTCACAGTCGAATACAGATGTCCACGCCAGGGATACCTCAGCCGGAAATCGTGCCCCCGCGGCCTCTTGTGCCCGGAAGGCGACCTGGTGCTCCTGGAGGTCGTGGTAGGAAGGCTGCACAAGTCGACGAAGATGGGGTTGTTATTGCACCTGTGACATCCAGTTATTGGTCTGTACCAGAAACTCAAGACTTCCCGCAGCTGCTAGCATCCTTCGGTACCAATTTTGAGGCAATCGCGGAACACCTAGGCACTAAGACAACGACAATGGTTAGTTGATGCGTTCATCCCCTTGCACTGCTGGAATATAGCTAACATTACATTAGGTGAGAAACAACTACCAAAGAGGCTGCGAACAGGGCAAAGATTACCAGAGGATTGCTGAGGAGGCGAATCGGAAGATTGCCACTGGGGAAGCGGTTCCGCATCCTCCGCCTCCGATTCTTCCGTCTTCTAAGAGGAGATACGATAACTCTAATTCGCAAGCTAGCCGTGCCGCACAAGCGCAAGTAGCCGATCCTGATACCGAAATGATTGATCCAGGCGCGAGGAAACAACCCCAAAGACTTCCACCCCAAGGCACCATTTTCACATCAAACAGAACGGTTGCGGTAGGGCCTGAAGCGAGGATCCCAGCTCCTCAAATCCAGTCAAAGCCTGGTCCTAAACCCGGTACCTTTAAGGAAACCCGGCCTTCCGCAAGGCCATCCGTGCCACCGCCATTCGTCCAAAGTGCCACCGGTATCGAGGATTATAGACCAGTCATCCCCCCTCGAGTCCCCCTCGAGCCATCCGGGAAAAGTCCTGCCCAGGCAATCCAAATCAGCGACATTGACGAAGTGCCACGACAGTTCCCAGGTTCTCAAGCTAGTCACCAGAGGACGATTGATCTCGAATACGAGAGAAGACAACGACAAGGGCTACAGGATCCTCGAGTTATGCTCCAGCAGCAACAAGAACACCTGGCGCGTCAGGAACAGGCTGCTCAGTCCAACAAGATAGCTCAGCAGCAAACTCCCCGACAGCCACCGGCGGTTCAGGCTCTTCATCCTCAAAATCATCCAACTCAAATCGTCATTCAAGAGCAATCACCCACTCCCAGATTCGATCCAAGAGACCCTCGAAGTGACCCGAGAGATCGCCCTCAAGATCAGTATCGAACCCAGCCTCCTCATCTCCAAGACCTTGTGAAGCAGGAACCAAGAGAAAAGCGACTGAGCAGTGAAAAACTTATTCCTATGCCCGGCCTTGAGAGACACCCGATTCCACATGCATTCCAAGAAGAGAAACGACCGAGATCTCCACCCATTCAACGGCATCACTCCCCTCAGGTCTCAGTCCAGGCGGCTCCTCGGACGGTTTCAGACTCTGTGGTTTCCAAAATGGTGCTCGGGCCGACGTATCAGGATGACCGATCGCCTCAAAGGATGCCCATAGAGCAGACCCAGGGCCAAACACATCTCATGCATGTCCAACAACAGTCCCAACCACCAACTCACAGAAGGCACGATTCTGTAAATCATGGCACCCCGCCAGCAATGCCGCCACAAAGCCAGCAACAGCAGACCCTTCGGACAGTATCTTCATCAAGACCGCCATATCAACCACCACAGCAGGCCCCCGTCAGCGCACCAATACCGCCTCAACAGCAGCCGCAGCAGCCGCAGCAGCCGCAGCAGCCGCAACCTCCTGTCCCGGCTCCGCCACCCCCGTCTGCACCGTCTAAGTCAGCTGGTTTCAGTCTCGCTTCGATCCTTAACAAGCCCGAAGAACCACCGCGTCCAGCAGCTAGGCCTAGCAACGAAACTTGGTTCGGAACAAGCTCTTCATCTACACCATATGCCGCTCGAGAGCCCCCAGCCCCGCAAAGGCCCCAACCAGAACCAGTATCCCACTATAATTCGCCGAGTCTTTCAGCAGCTGTACCTCATGCGTTTGGTAGACACTCTCCAACGCCGTCTGAGCCCCTTTACCACTCACAGAGGCCACCTTCGGTTCCCCTTTCGCAAGGCCCGGTATCCGGCACTATGTTTCAGAAAACATATCCGCCAACTCAGACACGAACGCCGCCACCTCGATCGACTTCACATCCAAACTATCCACCCCAGCAACCTCCATCGCATGCACAACCCCCGCCAGGCCCCCCAGTACCATCTTATCACGAACATCCGTCCCGACATCATGCGCCACCGCTCCGAGACCCGGGTGTTGATCCTCGAGATCGCGACCCACGTGATCATTTTAACCAATATTCCTCTTCTCGCCAACATCAATTCTCTCCACCAAACTACCAAGGTGCCTATCCACCTCCTTCATCACAGGCACCGCCTCCGATTCACCGTGAGCCCATTGAGCGAATCCACCCGGATAGAACTATGCATCAGCAACATCCACACCATATACAAACGCAGCAACCTGGTGGCTATCCGCCCCCACCACCTCAGCAGTACCATCCCGGTCGGTCTGGAGATCCGCCAGGGCCGCCATCGGCATTGATGCCGCCGAGTGGGTTCTATGACTACTCCAGTCGACCGAGGCAGATGGACAGCCATGAGAGAGGAAACCGGTAACAAGCTGATCGGGCTTGATAAGGATCGGGTCACGTAATTAGGATCTGCGTATGATCCAGGCTCGTAATGTATTGTAAATAAGGCTCATGAGTGTTTGTTGTCGTCTTTATCATCCTCTTTTTGCTCCCCTTGTGCAATTGCTTTCTTTTGTTGTTTTTAAAACCCCATGCTTATGAAGGGGTTATCTGATTATCATGGAGAATTTACATTCATGAGATGGAGTCAAACTTCTTTACTAACTATGCAGTACGATACTCTTCTCTTTTCGTTTTATGGATAACACAAGGCTTTAAAGAATCTATACTCATGATGAGTTAGTGATATATGGTGGTGGTATAGTCATGCTTTGCATCCCATAACAAAATAGATCGGCTCTGTAAACTCAACCACTCAATATAGAGCACGCTAAAATATAAAGCCATTTCTAAGAACTCATGACATAATGATTGATCTTGTGCCCAAATTCATGGGCGACGAATTCGTAAGCATTCAGTTCAAACCCTCTGCGAAGCCCATTCGATATTCAAATACATTCACGGGCCACCTCTGGGCACACGCGAAATACAGGGCAGAAAGCATCCGCCAAGATCAGGTTCACTAGCTTCGCAGCCTGCATATGCATTGGCAACGCGATCGAGCCGCCCCCGCCACAGTGTATTTGGAATGCGGCTGACCGAAACTTGCGCTGTATAAAACGTCGCCAATTCCTGGTTTTGGTGGTCTGACTCGCCGTGAGGAGGTTTGAAAGTATTGGTTCCCGGAAAACCCGCATCAAATTTTTAAAAATGGTGGCGCTAAATCGATGTCTATCGATACCTTCCTCCCTTACATTCCTATTAGCACTAGCATCGACATGGACTCCCACATATGCTCAAAGTTCCGGAAACGACGATAATACGGTTGTTATCGCGCTTTGGGAAACAACTCGGACGGTAACAGCGCTCGGAACCCTAAGACCGTCGAATTTACCTGCCGATTGCTTTTCGTTAGAACAAACGCGTGGTGGTACTGTGGAATGGTTTCAAGGGTGTGATGCCGCCAGCAAGAGATCGTGTTGTCCCGATGGATATTCCACGGGAGGATTCTATACCGCGACCGAATGTCCACAAGGGTATACACCGCGGCCGACGGGGTTAGATACCGTCCTAGGAACACCAGTGGTATATACCTTTTCCGTAGACAGGACCAAAGATGCTGTGTCGTTTTGTTGTCCAACGTGAGTACCTTTTTTATATACTTAGGTACTTAATTATATTGCATGGAGTTACTCATACAGGGAAGATTGGTTATAAGATAACATGGATATGCCGGTTTGCTAATGCGCATCGTAAACCTCTTGATAGTCCGAATCCGAGAGCTGGGTGGCAGGAGTACGGATTTTTCATGTCAGATTGGTTGATGTGTGACTGGATTTCAGCCGATACACAGTCATCTATAACAAGCTATCAGCGAGGTGCAGCATCCGCAATCGTAATTCTTTCTACCGGTCTTCCATCATCGACATCTGCAGACTCGACCTCTGTAGTTAGCACTTCGAGAAGCACAGAAGGAAACCCAACTGAGACAAGCGCCTCAGCGGTAGGAGGGTCAAGTTCGGGAGGAATGTCGAACGGGGCGATCATCGGCATCGCGGTGGGGGTCGGATTACCAGTTTTGGCCCTTTTGGGATTCCTGATATATAAATTCGGTGGGGGTAAGAAGGAGGAAGGAGGAGATAATCCGGGCGTCGAAGATGGTGGTGGTGGTGGAGTTGGGGGTATGATGTATTGAATTGGTCGATTTGGACCTTGCAACTGCACAGAAACTAAAGGGAGCATTTGGCTAGAAGTAATTCCTGCAGGGTTGGTTACGTCTGAATACGGTTCATGGCACTCGTGCGTTACGAGTCCGTATCGTTTTCTCTGCATAGTATAAACCTCTTTTAATAATGATAGTCATGTAATTAACTAGAGAGCTCTTGAGAGATCCAGTTAATAATATATATAATTAATTTTTCGCACAATCATCATTGATGAACTGCAACATCTGTGCGCCCGCAGCACGCAGACGTATATCCTGCACTCTGTCGGCTGCATGCTCGAGGCACAAAGTTTACCAGGACACGAGGTGTACATTAAAACATCCATGATGTAGATCAGCCGTCGCGTACATTATCCTTTTGATGGTTCCAATATCCGTATGGAAAATTCTAGAGATACGAGGGAGGCTGGCTCGTGCATGTGCGTGGCTGCTGCAATTCTTGTCCAATGGATTTTGTACTTCACGTGAAGGTTGATGCGCAGACGGGGAGAATCAGCTGGATAAATGTATAAAAGCGCTTCGGATAAAATAGTAAGTTTTAAATGCATGAAAATCGGTAACGGGAGAATTCCAGCTTGTGTCTTTGGCCAGGGGTTTGTTCAACGGGATCTTTGGCATATGATATTTTGAAATGTATAGGTTAAGAGGCTGTATGCCGGTACGGTGCCTGCTGCTTCCGGGAATCAAAATCCTTCCAGAGGCACAACTGCAAATTCCATGCTGATAGATTTTATTAATATTATTTCCTCGATATTATTAGGATTTGACAACTATTGATCGAATCGAACAACAGGATGCATGTGTCGGAATGATTCGGTTGAATGGTTAGGGTTCCAAGAATGTGGCGTGCTCGGTATCTGGCAAGTCTGTCGGCGCACGGATGGCAGGCGTTTTCCCTGAGGTTTCTAAGGTATCGAGACCGCAAACCATACGGATTGATGAGCAGGTTTATGTATGGTTAGCGGGTCTAGCATTATATCGATACGTGTTCCTGGGGAAGAATCTCAGGTGAAATTGTCTGAGCCATTGTCATTTGTAGGGTGCAGGGGGGCTCGAAAATGGCATACGGTAGACGTCGAGACCCACTCACCAGCAGCTACCCGCGGAATGCACGCTATATTGATATGTACATTTCTAATTTCTATAACTCTAAAGGTATCGAGTCAGGAGACCCCTTATATGACGTTCAGAGTATCAGTAAATATATCCCTTAAGTCCTTAGTTGTAAAATGGGGGAATGGCGGCGTGCGGGACAGTTGTCTGTGCTCGCAAAGTCCTTATCCAAGTTAACATATAACACCGGATAAAAGGGCAAAACCCGGATAACTCGCTTTAGGCAGGAATTGGCTTTCGTCGACATGGCGCACTGACGTTTAAAAGACTTCCATTCGGGCGCGTATGCAGATAGGGTTAGTGCGGATGCAGATGAACTTCGACTCCAGCTGCCTCTCAGCTGCTAACTGGACTCGTTCCACAGCAATTGTGGAAGATAACTTTCAGTTCGGCCGTCGCTCATCACAGCCAGTTGACGAGCTATTGATGTGGTATTTGTGCTTTGACATTTTGGGGTCCTGCCCCACGGTGGCGGATCCCAAGAGATACTAGGATAATACTCCGTCCAGTGAGAAGACTTGAGTCGCATTCGCGAAATAGAGTTTTGCCCACCAAGAAGTTCTTGGAAATCCTGCTAATGGGAATTTCGGTTTACGAGACTGCCAATTGCTAGGCATCGAGATGATGTTTGATGCCACGGAGACACCGTGGATTGTGGGGTCTGGGGAAGCTAGTTAATGGATCAACAGCAGTTACACAGGCTAAAGAAACGTGGAGATAATCAACAACACAGAGTGTTTCGTCAATTTGGTGTAAATGAACGTTCTTAGTGTACATGGGAGCTTCTCCTAGCTCCAAATCTACACAAAATTTAACTCATTTTAACCAAGTCAAATCGGTACCGATATGTGTATTGTAAAAAAAACAGCCTCGCATTGGTGGAAGCTCCTTTCAAATATGGCCTGGTAATCAGCTGATAAATGTTAGGTTACAGGAGACCGGAACAAATTCGGTTGGCCATAATCTTGACCCCTTGCATCAAGCTAGTCATATCAAATACCACGTTTTCTACAGTTGCAAGTGTCAAGTGGGTTCTGGGGTCCTTAACTCGCAATCAATGTTTTCAGCCATGGGTGAAAATATAGATGCAATACGGAAATGGGTCGCACAAATCACACGAAGGCTCAATCCTATAGGATCAATCCAAGATCCATAAAAGATGGAAACCTTACTGTTATACCGTCATCATATTACCCTATATTTTTTTACAATATAGTATGAGGCTTGGTAGTGGGCACATGGCATAATATCAAATTTTGAATCCACAAAAAAGGTCTTTTAAGGGACAGAATGACATTCTTTCGTCCCGTCTCTCGACTTGGCGGAACGGCTGGTAAAGCCCGAGAGACCAGACTTGGAGATCAAGATTTCGCAAGATATTTGTGACCACCTTGGCGATACGCTTGGTGGTTAGGGGTTGTAGTCATGGGGATTTCAAGTTACATGTATATACTCTATTGGATCTGATTGTGCCTGAACATCTCTAGACGGAAACCCAAAATGACAGCGGAATTATCACTCCTTCTAGCTAGCGCAAGCCATATAGCTATGATGCTATGAACAATGGAAGTTATCATCGAGTTGTCCAATCTAGTCTGTTCTGAAACATCCTTACCAGTCCCCAATGCCGGCGACAGTCCACCTCGCTTCTTACGCTGAAAACCCACAAATTTCACTGAGATAGATGCTTAGGTACCCACAAATGCTGAAACTGAAAGATGGGTCTCTCGTGGTGAAAATGATGGGGTTTCCAGGATCCCCCAGACCGTTGTTCAAATGCAGTCTCGGCACGTTCAAATGTCTGACACAAAATGAGACTTTGATATGCAACACCTGCTTTTCTCGTTTCAACTTCCTAGAAGTGTCCGTAGGTACCTATTTCGCGGAATGAATACGCATATGCAGCTGTAACGGAGATTGACAAGGCACAATCTTATGCATTTTCTGGTCAATTTTCTTACAGCCCGGCGAAATTTACTGGCTTATAGCTGTAATTCGAAATGTGTATATTGTTTATTTTAAACCCGGGGTAAACCCAGATACTGATAATTGTATGTCGCTAGACAGCCTCCCTTGAAATGTATATATTTGTATGTGTGCTTGATAAGGGATATTAACGCTGTTATGCGGCTAGTATGTTTTTGTAGATATGGTCGTAACTTGGAAAGGTGATATCCGGTGTTTCTTTTCACAACAAAGGAAAATTCAAAAGAGCGTTGAGGGAATTACATTTTGTAGGTATTTTTGAAGGGTTCGCTCGACAGCAATAGTGTGAAACAGCTTCATGAAGAGAACTCCAAACCGAGAGGGGTATCCAGACGCCAACAACCATTGAGAAGGTAAAAGGAAACAATTTCGTAAACATGAAGTAAAGCTGTGCAAATCACCAACAAACGAAAGAAAGAGAGAAAAAGAAACTATTGGCTTCTGATTTGAATCCGATCTCTGGGAATGCTTTCGATTGAGGGTTTCTTTCTGAGGAATCCCCGACCAAAGTGAATACTAATGTCTCTCCACATCAGTTTGCAGCTAGCCCAGGATGTCACGATGTAGATGATGAAGTTCCATAGACCCTGGGCTGGGAGGACCAAGGCAGCCGTGAGGTAGAGAGCAAACTCTTGTCGCTCTGGGTGAATCAAAGCGTATACACGATTAGTGGAGCTTGGTACCTATAAGCCGCTCGTTAGTATCACTCAAATGTAGTTGCGGTTCAATAGGAGGTAAACATACCCATGTGATGATCAAACCGATGAAAAAGAGAAAGGCGCATCTGGTGTATGCCCATGCGGCAGCATTTGCCCTCATAGTCTTTCTATTTGCAGCTAGAGCCCTTCGGTTTTGATTTGCCGGAGCAACAGGAACGACCGTTGTAGTTTCAGTTGTTGTTAATGATGGTTTCTTCGTGCTCGAGTTGGAAGTAGTAGCTGAACCGACTGACTGTGAGCGACCATGTCCTGGAACGAGGTACTCCTCGCCATCACTAGCGGCTTGCTCGATATCAGCTATTGACTCAGCTTCGTATTCGATGTCATTTTCTCGAAGATGAGCCTGCTGTTCCCTGCTTGTAGCTTCTATTGTAACCGTGTATTTGTAAGGCTCGTTTTCACCGGCCAAGTAAGTGCATCCAATAGGTACAGACTTTTCCGCATGATCAACTTGAGTAACCGTGGTCATTTGGATGGCTGAGATAGAAGATTTTCCGGCTGGTGCGGCATATGTGGATAACTCCGTTTGACTGGTAGACTGGGTGGGAAGGTGTCCATGTCTTTGGTCGAACCGACGGAGGTCGGTTCTCATCCGAAACACAGTTTTCCCAGCCAGTATATAAAGGACAAAAGTAATAAGGATGATGATCCTAAGTAAATAATGAGCAAGAATTCTAGCCTCTCAACGGTGTTTGACTAAGTACTTACCAAACCGGACCATAGAAGGTTGCCAAACGCAAGACATCGTATTCTTGCGAAATCCAACACCAGAGTGTTGCATCTCCGTAGATTGGACCTTTGCCGGGTGACCGCGCGAAGACGAAGACGAAGCCTGAGATCAGGGGTAGCCCAAATGAAAGGCCGATGTAGTATGGCTCTAATTTCCTCAGTCGAGGAGAGCTGAACTTGCGGTTGACCGTCAGATACACGTTCAGTGCCATAAACGCTATGAACAGAGCATCGGATTGCAGGAAACTATTATATTCGTCGGTTAGCATGTGCCTATTCCGTGTTTCCAAGACCCGCTTCCCCGGATTTCACAAGGCTTACGTTTGAATAAATAATCCCTCTATACATAGGCGAAAATTTGCTTGTTAGTATGGCCTGATTTTCATCATCTCGGTCGAAGGGAAGATGCAAAAGCGGCTCCACTTACGCATGTTACACAACGCAGAACCTCGCCCAGCAGCTGGGCCGGCTCTCGCAATTGAGGTCGCAACGGTGCAAAGGATGTTTGCTATTGCAGCGTAAAATGCAAGTCTGTTGATTGGCTTGTGGAATCGTGGGGACCCCAGAAAAGTGACGATAATGAAGGATGCGCCAAGAATCGACAGAACCGAGGACATTCGCTGTACCGCCTCGATAGTGCCGATTTGGCGTGATGTTAACTGGCGGCCCATTTTGGGATCGATCTCTTTGTCCAGTTCTTGCTATTGGGTGTTTTTTTTTATATTGGTGAAGTGGGAGTTTCGGTGTTTTTTTTTTTTTTTTTTTTTTTGTAAGATATTTGCTCGCTGAATTTTTTTCGCCTTATACCGCAGTGTCGTCGTGGTTGCAGGAAAGAACTGGTATTTGATATATCCAGCACCTCGAGGTTTAATCCAACCAATTCTTCTTCTACGGGCTCAGATCTTCAAAAACTTCAGGATGACTGAAGATTGGGATCTACAGCAGGGTAGCTTTATGCCTGCACCCTTTCCTCCTAAGAGGGAGCACCCGTTGATAATAGCCGTTGAACGTCGATGGGTAACGATCGATGATGAAGAAAGAATAATAGAACCAAATGGTCCCAAGAGAAAGCCCCTGGCGGAGAGAAAGCCTGGAGTTTTTAAAAGAGATGCAGCAAGGGAGAACTTAAAAGCGTCTTGTAGATCCACAAGGACATTCCTGGTTGCCGCCCCACTACCACCATGAGGTATGGGATCGAGACATCAGGGTATAGATATACTTTTGGGCAAGGTTCTCCATTTTCCTGGGGGACTTGGGCGCATTGTGCAGAGGACTGGGGGAACTCAGTTAAGTTTAGGCCCCGTAGCTATGGGTAGAGTGCTGGACCCAGAGCTGTGCGCGCAGCAGTGAGCCATCCATAATGGAAAAAACCCACCTCCGTAATCCATCTCGCCTCAGAGGATAGCTCGTACTGCAATATTCACCGGCAAACTGGCCGAAATGACTTCTGTGGATGCTAATCTGCATGTACAAAGTAAGTCATGCACTAAGAGGAACGGCCGGCCAGTGCTTTGAAACGAAAAGTATCGTGTTGGAAAAGGAAAATTCCCACAAAAGCAAAAAGGCAGTTTTTTCCGTGAACTAAAACTGGCAGCACACCCTCTTCGTGACCGCTCGACGGAAGTCAATAATGTCCAGACCCCCCCTTCTAGCGTGCGTGTGGTACCCTTGCACCCGCCCTTGAAATTCGTAACTCACACGTTTTTCAGAGGTCATGAATGTTCCCTGTACCCTGCCACCACTACTCTGTCGCTGGTATAGATTTGCCAAGGGCAGTTGTGCGCCATGGATAACGAAACGATAGCCAGATGCAACTGCAAGAAAAACTCACATTTGATTACTACTCCACTCGAGTACTCAGCCCGTAGACGTCCGAGTTCCTCATGTGATAAGTGGGGTGTCCTGCCCAATAATTATCCGGGCCGCTCTTGCTTGACAGAACTCTCTTCAAGTTCCTCATGCATCGCATTGACGAGAGGACGTCCGTCCAACTTCCTTTTTTGTTTCTTTTCTTATTTTTACTGCGCGTGCCTGGAAAAGCTTGGGGATATTCCAAAATTCAATCGAAGGCTGGGCTTTTTTTAATGGCTTGCCCAACTTGCGCAATTGCCTTTATTGAGCTCGCATCTCAATACTCTCTTCTTTTCCTCATCCAAAGGAGTGGCTAAGCTCCTGTTTCGAGGTGATATGCTGCATACATATGTTTCCGTTTCTACTTTTACATCGGCTGGATAGCCGAATTCACTAGTTTGGTGCCTGATGCGAAGGCCAGCAACGCCTTTGAGGAATTCCTACGCAGAAGCCCGAATAAAACCATGGGTTTTCTATGCGACCCGCTTTAATCGAAGGCAGTCCCTCTCTGCCCTGATAGTAAATATCACTAGGATCTTCAAATGGCTACTTATTTTTGTACCCTAAGCACTAGCCGGACTCCATATAAATGCCATAAATGTCAAGCAATCTTATACAATCGAGGAAAACAAATCGATATTATGCCTTTTACTTTTAGAAGGGCTGCGTATAGAATCTGAAAATATGTCGTTTGAACTTGCAGACCCCACCCGGGAGCCAATATACGATCAAATCATGTTTTAATCCGAGCCTTTCTCATAATTCTTGCTTTATCGAGGCTTTGAAGGGCAATGATAAGTATACTAAGATGCATTTGTTGGGCAGATGCTGTCAGCATGCAAGCGCGGGCGAGCAAGGCTTGTCACCGTCTCGCGTCCAGGGGAGAGCTAAGTATACATACATCCCAGGAACCTGACAGATACTTCGCATCTTTGCTTACCTGGATTGGCAAAAGCTCCCCAGGTCAGATGCTTGCCACAATATAAAACTGTCAAAGACTATAATGCATTTTTATTATGGTAGATGACACAGTAAGCATTGTATAGGCAATTGGCTTCAATCAAGATTTGAGGGCTCACTATAATGGATCCATAACAATGGCTTATTGTTTATCGCTGAGCATTGAAACCGACCAAATCGCTGTCGATACCCCGTAACGAAAGGAGTAGATAAATTTTGGAACAGGCAAATTCGAATTTTACAAGATGTCTTTCACTAAATCTTCGAATTTCCGCCATCTCGTATTGAGAAATTGCATTCTTAGGGTGTTTACCTCTTAAGCCAAGCTACCCCAGGCTAGGATAATCTCCACCAGAACTCTCTCCACGAATCACTTCAGACATTTCTCCACTTCTCCGTATCTCCTTCTGATGTGTCTCCACCAAGTACACCGAAATCCTGGTACCCAACACATCGATCGCATGGGAATTTATGGAAAAGCTTATTCCACCAACCCCCGAGGATTCTCGCATCGGAGTGATGGGATTAGGAAGTATTTTTCAATGTATCAGTTTTTCCGTCTTGGAAAAGACCTTGAAACGGATATCATTCTATTCAATGTCTCAGTATATAGAGCCAGTGAATAGAGCCTCATGAGATAGGGTTCCTTACCAGATTCAGAAAGTTGAGCTAGGAGCTACTAATCTCGGGCCTCGCGAATAAGGTAACCATAATGAGAGTTGACAACAAGTAGCTGAAGGTAGCTTTGAGTCACTGTATATCTCAAACCCTCCTATTAACACTGAAAGCAGCAAAATACGAAACAAGTCGATTCTTCTGCTAAAGACAGGTCCTGTACTAATTAATATCGAGACATCGCGATATCGCCGCTGCATGCACATGCACAGTTTGACTTTTTCTTTTTCTTCGAAGCTTCGCCATCGGGCATCTGGCACACCATCTTTGTTACTCATAGGCCCATTAGTGACGCAATTCATAATTCCGGCGCTGTCGTAGAATACTAGTACATTTTCGTGGCTATATACTGTATTATAATACCACTGGAATGGTATCCAATTTTAGAAGAATACTATAGCTGATTTAATTATATATCGATGATACAGATATTTACCGAATATATACAAGTTTTATATAAGTAGTTAGGATTAATCACAAAACAGGCAAACTAGGACTGTACGAATACTACCAAATCCTTCAATACGGTTATTGTCGATTTGATTTGATCTTGAGATTTATGCAGGAGTAACTACGAAAGCCCATAGGATCTTGAGCAGCTGTTGAAGCGAAACCACTTGACAGTAAGCTAAGATTCGGGTTACACATGTAACAAAATAATCTGCACCGTTCCTTCCCGGCCTCAGACTTCATCGCCTAATTGCCCTGGGTCGCCGTCAACAGCGCCCCATGATTTCCTGGATCTTATAATCCATAGTGCTCATCATTTTCAAATAATTGGGTCAGACTCGCCTCCAAAGATGTTAACAGATGTCACAAGGGGGGTTTTTCTGCTGTCGATTGGTTCGAGCTCGACGGAACGGAAGCAGGCGCTCCTTCCGGGATGTTGATTACTCGACCTAACTTTCCTCTAACTAACGAAATCTTACTCGCATAACCCGCTTTGGGCCTGCCGCAGCGACAGCGACAAGCAACTCGCTTCTGAGGATAAGAAAGATGCGCAAGCATGTTTTCCTTCAGTGCCGGAGGCTTCGCCCCGTTACCACAGAGTTTCCCTGGACAGAGTAATAAACCGACCTATCGGAATGCAATGCCTGGCCAAGGTTGAGGACGGCCAACGATGCGGAAGGTGGAAGCCTTCCTCGCCAAAATACACCGGTACACCTGCATAAGCCATCTCGGCATCAATAATATGAATGGCTGAGGAGCAACAATGTCAAAATGTATTTTTAACCAAAGTAGGATATATAGAACTGTTTTCGCAAGCACAATTAATTCAGGTGTAAAAGGCTAAAAGAGACGAAACAACATCAGCAGCCACGAGGAGGAGTTCTAGTGTGATCTACGGTCGCAGATGCATCGATAGCCCGCTTGCTGGATATCGCTAGATACAAAAATACGTAATAGTTGCGCATATATAGAGGTTCCGCTTTTGCAGAACTCTGCAGAGTTCACCAGGTGGGCTTCTATTTTCTGCATGGCCATGCTAAGTTTGTCGACGTTTGACGTCCCCCAACTTCCAAGTTTGATGTTCGACTCTGGGAATAGCACTGCAGTAGGCGGTGTGGTATATTTTTGGCAGGGGGACCAGCCTGCTTGCAGTACCAAGTGCAGTAGAACAATCGATATTTCTCCGCAGAGAATATGATCAACTTTCTGCCGCCGAATGCCTGCTGGCTTGGCTTGCAAGCTCATCCGGATCTACTGCGAGGAAGTGCCTTGTTTCTTACATGCTAACAATCCGTTACTAGGGCCTAATCCATGGAAACTGGGTTTAATAATTTGCATAAGGCTGGTGGGGAACAAATATCTCGAATGGCATTCTCTTTGATGGCGCGGCTCGCTACCAGATATTCAAGCCTTGAAATTTTGTTATCAACCCGGTATCGATATAATTTCCTCACGGAATTCTGCGCGGTCGGGAAGTCGTTTGCATCTGTTATCATGGAATGATTACTCAAATTTGCCCACAGAGTGAAAATGGCTTGCATTTGTTTCCTTTGCTACAGAGATGTCTAAATCCCGCAATACTGCAATGTTTATTCGCAGAATCAAGTTATCAAAACCTTTGTCTGCTGACGTGGATGCTCATCGCCTCCTCGATAGCTCATCCAGTCGACTGCGATATCAAATAGATACCAAGGCGTCGGACACCCTGCATTTTGGGAGTGCACAAGTGCATATGTCGACATGTCAGTAGGCGTGCAGAATAAACGCTCGCATATATATTTTTGTTCACGAGGTCAAAGCACAATTGAATCGGGCCCGGGGCAGGACGGCAACGGAACTAACATAGATGAAGTGCTGTAGGCGCCGCTCATTGCCACCGTATGCAAGCAAGATAGATGATTATTACCCTTTTCATAGCCTCGAAGAACCAGCCTTGTTCACACACACACACACACCCTCGAGTATGAGAGGACGGACTATCCCACACAAAGGAATTACCGTCATGAAATATTTGGCGATTGTAATCACATCTGACCAACTTCAAGATAATTGAATCTTTGCTTTGTGACTCTAGTTTTCGTGTAACATGAAGCTGTGTGCTTCGTAGGTAGAAGTCTGATGCGTCTTGAAAAAAATAAAATAAAATAAAATAAAGGCGACGGCGATACCAGGTCAAGGGCACTAAACCCCAGAGCCCGTCCTGCGACTGCCTTGATATAATTTAGAGAGGCAAACCTTGAGTATGTAACCCGTCGAAACTCAAAATATACTAAGTTTGCGGAGTTAAAGGCTGAGGAGGTTCGTAAAATTGAAATATAATTTGGCACATCTGTAGCATTCGAGGCTGCATATTCTATGGGCTGCCTCAGGTTCTTTAGAGGTAAAGTATACGAAACCCTTTATACTTCAGCCTATCGGTCCTAGAGTGATGAAGGGAGTAAGATAGGGTGTGCCTTCATAAATTTATATTCCGAGGTTGATGTATCTGAAATAATCCAGAAAATTGAGTTGACGAATGTGTGGTGTTTGTTAAAAAGTTGACGCCAAGGGAAATGTGACGCTTAATGCGTGGGCCCTGCGCAGTTCTGAGCACCAATGGCTGAGTCCCACCCGCGACAAGTGACGCCCCAAGCTTAGCCACAATTAAGCTTCAAAGAGCCGCCAGGCCTCCCTGATGTCAACATACTCCATACCATAACTTCTTCATCTGACCAGCAGCAAATTATACCCATCATGCCGGTAAGAATTACCCCTAAAAGATTCTCCCTCTAGCTTTTCTGATGCTAACAGATCCTAGGCCTACCATTCAAGCTTTCTCAGCGACACCGATGTTCGGATAATAGGTACGCGATCACACGTCAGCTTGAGCTTCCCCGCAAACGAGCTTCGGGACCACCATATTGTTTAGCTGAAGTTAACTGAGTGTATTCTCTGGACATTAGGCAACTTTGCTCTCTTGCCGCTCCGAACTAGGACCCGCGGACCCGCTTATACACTCCCGTTGCTTGGACCCGAGGATGACGAGATCATCGTAGACCCGGAATCGGAGTCATACGATATCCTAGACGAAACTCTAGTGCTCTTTCGAGCAAATACACTGTTCCGAAACTTCGAGATTAAGGGGCCGGCCGATCGGGTTCTGATCTATGGCATCTTATTTATCAGCGAGTGCTTGGGGAAGATTAAACCGAACATGAGCGGGAGGGAGGCCGAGAAGGTAATTTTTGACTTCATCGAGATTTGGGATATAATGAATTATAGGGAGGTAGATGAGAGTTGAATTGGCTTATAATTTTGTGAATTGTTTCTTATAGGCATTGAACACTCTAGCTCTTGAGCACTTTGCGTTACCGGGCGACCCGACTTTCCCGCTGAACGCCCTTTTTGCACCAGCTAGGGATAGGAACGAGGCGGATACCCTTCGACAGTATATCAGCCAGATCAGACAGGAGCTCACTATTCGATTGCTGTTAAGGGTATACTTTGACTCGGCGACTGTACCGTCGAAGGTAGGAATGCAGACATCTTATGGATTGTGTTACGGATTCTGAAGAAACGTAACTAACGAAACTCTGAATATAGTGGTGGCTCAGCTTTACAAAGAGGAAGTTTATGGGCAAAAACTTGTGAGCCGTATAGACCTTCCATTGCCAGGTTGTTAGGGGCAGCATGGCAGCCTTGTGCATCGTGTCTTTGTCTTCCATGTAACAACCACGCAAAGCGACTTTACAATGATATACCATATGTACTGATTCTCGGATTCCCGGTAGTCTTGAGATTATCTTCTGGCTACTGGTCTTCAAATTCTCGAGTGAATGGTTATTACCCGGTACTTGGTTTGTATGGTAAGCTGGGTGGTTGCCCCCCCACGTGACTGTATTGCGAGTGTTTGCGTAACTTGGCCTTCTGGAAGCATCGCTAAACTCGACGCCGCCGCACCTGCCTAAATTCTCGGCCTTTGACAACCGTGTTAACTCAACCCAGAAACAAAGACTGGTCTCCTTTTTCTCAACATCCCACATCCCTACTTAAACCTGGGCTCGTCCTTCCCTCAGGTATTCTTCGTCGCCGGTATCTATAATATTCCTACTGAATTTGTATATCGTAACGTATTGTCGCCACAATGTTCGGTCTAAACCCCCAAGTGTAAGTTTACCCAGCAAGAGAAACTCCGGTGTCGGGAGGACTCGTGACTTCAACAAATATGACGTCGGATGCTAACGGGTTAACTTTCATAACTCTAGATCAAACATCGCCGTCGTCCTCGGACTGATGCAACTCGCGAAGAAGATACCGTTCGAAGACGAGAATGTCTTGTGGGCTGTCCGTGGCCTCTACATCCTTTCCAACATCGTCATCGTGTACCTATACTTCTACGTCGGAAAACAGATCAAGACGAAGAATGGTATGATACTTAGCCAGGCTTTCCCCGAGCCTTTGCAACTGGAAGCGGCGCTAATATCTTGTGCGAGTTGCAGACATGACCACTCTCAAATACGTTGAGCCCGCTGCCCCACTCTCCGGCGAAGAACCCAAACTTGTCACCACCACGATCTGCCAATACGATGAAGCCCAACTGAAATCCCTCTACAAATCCCAATTGACTGGCATGGCCATGGTCGGATTCATGCATCTTTATATGAAATACACAAACCCATTGTTGATTCAGAGCATCGTGCCGTTGAAGGGAGCTCTCGAGGGTAACTTGGTCAAGATCCATCTTTGGGGTCAGCCGGCCGCTGGCGACTTGAAGAGGCCGTGGAAAGCCTCTGGATTCATGGGCGCTGCTGGCGGGGAGACCAAAAGCGACAAGAAGAGTGTGGAACAAGCTGAAAAGTCCTACCGAGGAGGGGCCAAGGAAGAGTAAATCTCCATCTTCTTTCACTTGTATTCATTGCGCCTTTTTTTCTACAAGGATAATCGACCTCTTAAGTCTTGTAGTAGAAATATTTTAATGGGTTTTTTTTGTGTAATGATGGTATTGGGACGGTTTACTGTAGATACTATGGGGAACAATTGACAATAAAAGCTTTAGCGTTCGCATACTCACTTATGCAAGCTGTAAATGAACATGAACCTAATAACATGACATAACTCCATGCAAAATTAGCGGTCATTCGATTATTATCCTCAAGGTAGAAATGTGGTGAAGGCTGTTTCCAGTGTAACTCAGTCTTATAAGTGTAACTATGAAGCCAGCCTGTGCAGGGATTGATTTGGGTGTTGCGAACGCGTCTTCCCACCAAATTCAACATCCAACTTCAGTTCTCGCGTCTACCCATTTACAGTCTCGATTCTAGGAGACCACTACCAGCCTAGAATTATCACTATTGATCGGCGAATAGCCTTCCTTACCCTCAGTAGAAAACATATCTAGCTTGGCATTTCGAACCGTAGCCGGTCATTTTAGTCACAATGTCGGACGACGAGATGGATCTAGATGACGGTCCGGTCGATACAAGCATAACCTTCTCGACGATCGAAGCTAAAGGAAAACGGAGCGCTGCGAATCTGCCAGTGGAAGTTGGAGATTCGCTACCCTGGTGAGCTCTATAGCAGCTTATCCTCATTGGTCCATGATTCTGATCTAGAATTGTGGATAGGGTTGAAAAGTATAGACCTCAGAGCCTTGATGATGTATCTGGGCATGAAGATATATTAACTACCAGTATGACCCATTCCCATATTCTCTGCTTTTCCAAAATCCATACTTGAAGATGAATGTTAATATCGAGCGTAGTAACGAAATTTATCGACCAGAACGTATGTCGCACAAATCCATTATGATAGCATGGACTAGCACTCATGGTGTATTAGAAACTCCCACATCTCCTCTTCTACGGTCCTCCGGGCACCGGCAAAACATCTACAATCCTCGCGCTAGCCCGGCGTATCTACAATACCAAATCGGAAGCTGCTCTACGCCATCACGTCTTAGAACTCAACGCCTCCGACGACCGCGGCATTGATGTTGTTCGAGAACAAATCAAAACCTTTGCATCCACAAAACAGATCTTTTCCGCTGCCAAACTAGAGCCCGCAAATACTACTCCCTCGATTGCACAATTCAAACTTATCATTCTGGACGAAGCCGACGCCATGACCTCGACCGCCCAAAACGCTCTGAGACGTATCATGGAGAAATACACATCCAATGTGCGATTCTGCATCATCGCGAACTATACCCACAAACTCAATGCTGCCCTATTATCCCGATGCACTCGCTTCAGATTCTCTCCGCTTCCAATTCCCGCGCTACGAAAGAGAGTGGAGCACGTTATAGAGTCCGAGAAGGTTAGAATTGATTCTACGGCGGTGGATGCTCTATTAAGTCTTTCAAAAGGCGATATGAGACGTGCACTGAACGTTCTACAAGCGTGCTTTGCGGGATCAACACCATTAGATAAGAATGGAGTCGCATTATCTGGCCCGGATGTTCAACGAGAGCTGATTACTGAGACTGCGATATATGAGTGTGTGGCGGCACCGCATCCCGAAGACATTCAAGCGATAATGAACACACTCTTGACAGAAGATATGACAACAGCGTTGATTACAGTGAATAGGATTAAGACACTAAAGGGGCTGGCTTTGACTGATATATTGCAAGCAGTGGCCGAGGAACTCTGTAGACTTGAAGTTAAACCCCATGTAAGGATACAGTGGTTGGCGGGCATGGCGGAGATTGAGGGGAGGGTGGCGGCTGGAGGAAACGAGAGCATTCAGACGGCAGGGTTTGCTGGTGTAGTGAAAGCGGGGGCAGAGATGATTGCCAAAGGTTAATATTCCAGATGATCTCAAAAGAGATAAAAGGCAAATGATTCATTTTCTACGAGGCTAAAGGCTTCCGGAAATTTTTAGCGATTTCATGGTCTCAAAATCTGACTAAAACTTTAATATAAACCCGGGTCATCAGAAGAGATTGAATGTATATCATCCATTGGTTCTAGATCGTGCATTTATGGTTTGATGTGGTCTCCATTTTAGCGGGCAGACACTCCTCCTAGGCCCTCTCTAGAACAAATCTGCGTCCGGGACCGAGACTAGTATCTTCCCAAATATCTCCACACCCTCTCTCCCAAAAGCAGTCCCGACCCCAACGGCGGTAGCCCCTGCCTTTCTCATCCGTTTGTATCCTGCCTGATCTCCAACCCCGCCAGCTCCAATCACCACTATATCTCTAACCTCCTCGTGTACACTTTTGTCCAGCATACTTCGGATAGTGAATACATTCCCCAAACTCAATGGGTGAATGCTTTCCCCAGCCAATCCACCCACTCCCGTCCCTGAAACCGAATTAATGACTGGATTCAACGCGCCTTCATTAGTATTCGGGAGGTCGAAATTATAGAATAAAGAATTCCCTAGTGTATTCGTCGCTGTAATGAATGACAGGATACCCGGAAACTCTTCCACCGCTGATAGTAGCTCGTCAAATTGATTCTGGTAGGTATAAGGTGGCGTTTTGATTCCCACTGGGGCCATAGCTACATCGAGAGAGTCTCTCAAATCGTATAATCCTCGTAGATAGGGCTTTAGACCTGCGGAAGAATATGCCGGTGGTGGTTTATCAGGAATATTTGGACATGAAAGATTTATCTCTACATATATTCTGAACTTATGTTTGGACGCCCAATTCGAGATTGTAAAGACCGCAAATACGACTTCTGAGGCTGTGCCCGTAATCGAGATAATGAAGGGTTTTGATTGTGGGAGGTCTGAGAAGCTGATGATAGACTCTATGGCAGTGAGATAGTACGGAAGTGGATGAGGAGAGTATCCATAGGTGTTTAAAGACGATGAGTTTGGAAGAAAGGCATGCTGATGAATCGAAGGGTCGTCCTTGAATCCAGTGACAGGGAAGGAAGTTCGGGTTGTGACTGCACCGGTCGATTGGTCATTGTAAATGGCCTGGAGATCTGATTCAGTGGTTGCCCAAGGAGTAGAAGTATTCAAGAGAGGCGGCGAAATCGTAATTCGAGAGGCCATTATGGTACTTATCCTCAACTATGATATGTTTATGATCGATAGTTGGTCCGGGTACTTGGCCGATATCCACTAGTTATTCTAGGTTAAAAGGCTCCGTTCAGTTGAGAGCACGTAGGCTTGGGTAACTGCTTGGTAAGTACCTAGGTATTTAGGTAAGGAAGAGACAGCCTTGATATGTCGATAGAGGGATCAATGCCGTTGTTCGAGCATGAGCACGTGTGAAGGAAACGACAGGTTTTGTGTTACATTACAAAATGCAACAAAATCAATGTCGCACTGGTAAAATTTGAGACGCAACCGATCCCTTACTGGTAGAAATCCGATATCCGCGACGCTGAAGGGTAATGTCTATTTGCAAAAGAAAGATAGTGGGGTTTTCTTACGGCTACCATCACGTATCATCATCCTCCCACCACATATCCCTGCCTTCACAGCTTTATAAATTGCCGATGTCACTTCCGCCTCCATCGAATAATGACCCTCGATGGTGTAGTTGGTATCACAACAGGCTGTAAAAGTCTTCAGAAGTCTACTTCTGTTTAACATCGTAACCTGCAGGTCACCAGTTCGAATCTGGTTCGAGGGATTTCTTTTTGCTCTGCTCCATTTCTATTTTTTTTTTTTTCAATTACACAATTTTGCCTCATCTTCTTTTGGATAACCGGGTGTGCTGCTGGGATTTGAGCCTTAAACGAGCAGTTGGGCAGGGGTGGAGGATACGACAATACGAAAGCTTGAGTTAAAGGCACAGGGTAAGGCTCGAGCTTGGTAGAAAATCCGCGGTATATGTCTTTATAGATACCCGGTAGGTGGCATTTGAATATCTCCAATCGGTTCTAAAATCCATGATGATGGTTTTTTTGCAATCCAGGAAATTACAATCTGTGGATTCCGATTCAATTGATCAAATATCTGAAGCCGAGGTATCTGAGTCCCGTCACATATGTGCACGTTCCTGTATGTACCATACATTGGTGCTGAACCATCCAACCGATCCAGTCAATTTTTGACAGCGCAGTCCACATATCCAATCCCCAGGCCAGCCTGCGTCTCCAAAGCCCCGAGTGTGATAGTCTGACGTTTCGTCGACGTGTTCTTCGTGATGACCTCGCCCGCCCTGTATCCACAGCGGGGAAATATGGAAAGCTCATCAATGAATTGCCTCAATTGCTTCGCAGAGTAGAGCATCGAAGGAATGACTAGATAAGAAGCCTCGATCCGGCAGCCAGTTCCGACTTCACGCCAGTCACAGTCCAGATGCTCGCAGCGATTTCGTAAACTATTAACAATGCGCCAACAGTGAAATTCCTTAATTTAGCTTTACTAAGTATTTTTAATCAACTAAGTCTAAAAGGGCCGGTTCCTTTATCTTTCTGAGATGTCCGTCTCCCACGACCTCGCTTTCTTTCTTAAACATTTCGTGGAATGCAGCGTTCGTCCACAATTACAGCTTCAGCTTCAGGTCCAACTTTCCACAACCTCGAGTTTGGCGGAGAGAAACTATAACGCAACACAATCACGATCAACTTTGAACGAGAAGATGGATAAGATCGAGGATAATCAGAAGACGCTGCCAGTGGTCCCAAAACCTAAGCCATCGGACCTGTCCCATCACCTGTCACCGCTATCTAGGAGGTTTAGGCAGTCCAAACGGAATGGACTATATAAATATGGCGCCAGTAAGATCCATAACCTGTTCTTGTCGCCATCGTTGCCTCGTGAGTAGTGCGCGTGTTATGCATGAAAACTAATATCATGTAGTCCCGGGGATGGCCAATCTTGCCGGCGGAATGCCACATCCCTCCTTCTTTCCGTTCGACTCTGTGTCCGCTACTGCTCTAACTCCAAATCATTTCACGACGGGCCTACACATGAGCTTTCTCCAACTTCTCGTCTCAATCAAAAAGCCTAGTCACTTCACAATCCCAAAATTCCCCCCTCCAAACTCGTCAGATCCTTCGACTGAAATTTATCTTGCGAAAGCGTTGCAATATGGCAACTGTGAGGGCCTGCCTGTGCTCCTGGACTTCGTCAAGAACTTTGCAGTGAACTACCAGCATCAAGGGAAAATCCCCTATGACTCGCCGAGCATCATAATGACTTGTGGGAATACAGATGCTTTCAATAAAGCATTGGAGGTACTGGCGGATCCATATAGAGGAGATAAGATATTAATGGAGAAGTTTGTGTACAAGGGTGCAGTGGATGGTAGGTTTGAAATTCAACTCCGCACTTATCCGGTACATAAACAGCATATTGGGGTAGTTAATAGGTGCTGACTTGTGATTATGATTGTAGTCGCAGCTTGCAAGGGAATAGATGTCGTACCCGTCGATGTTGACAAGGAAGGCATGATTGTAGAGGGCGATGAGGGCCTTCAAGGAATACTGGAGTCATGGGATGTCAGACGAGACGGACCACGGCCACACCTCCTATATACCATCACGTAAGTTGCTCTTTCATACCGCCTTCCTAAGATTCTAGATATTAACCAAACCACGAAAACAGAATGGGTCAAAATCCCACCTCTGGTGTCCTTAGTCTCAAGCGGCGCAAACAGATATACGCTATATGTCAGAAGTACGACATAATGATATTAGAGGACGACCCCTATTGGTTCCTACAATATGACCTCTTCACTGAGATCCCGGATAATGATACCTTTCTATCGACCTTGGCACCATCTTATGTGACTATCGATACCGACGGGCGGGTTCTGCGGTTTGATACCTTTTCTAAGACTATGGCACCGGGCTGTCGTCTTGGCTGGATGTGAGCAATACCCATTCCAAGTTTATCTGCCATATATATGCGAAGCTCGGCTACTAATCAGTCATGTTTACAGGATCGGCCATCCAACAATAGTAGAACGTATCCTTCAGCTATCCGAAATTAGCACTCAAATGCCCTCAGGAGTATCCCAGGCCCTCATCGCTAAACTCCTGGTCCACACTTGGTCTATGCCCGGCTGGATAACCTGGCTGTCACTCCTCCGTGCTCAATATGAATCTCGAATGAACACACTCTGCACAGCGCTAGAGGTCGGAAAGACGGTTACTATGATCCATCTCAAAAACATCCGCTTAAAGGAGATCGTGGATCAAGATGGGAATGTTATCGATAGTGGGAAATACAGTTTAGTACACAAAGCTGTCAAAGAGCTATACGAGTTCGAAAGACCAATGGGTGGAATGTTTGTGTGGGTTAGAGTGTACTTTGAAATTCACAGGCTCTATGACGGGATGAACGGGCGAGAGATCATGAGAGCGCTCTGGGAGTTTTTGATGGGTGAGGAAATCAGGTGTTTGGCATGCCCAGGGCAGGTCTTTGGGGCGAATGACGAGATTGAAGAGCGAGAGGCTTGGAAGTATTTCCGGCTCTCCTTTGCGGCGGTTGATGAGGCTGAGCTGAAGAGGGCGAGCGTGGCATTTGGGAACGGGATAAAGGAATTCTTCGAGTTACAGGAGTTTCCAAAGAAGGATGATGAAGAAATCACTGGGTCAAATGCGGATGATGCTATGCGTATGCAGTATCCATTGACGGTATAAACCATGATGGCACTGGATTCGAGGCTAAATCTGGGATTGTTCTTTTGGCTTTTTTGGGGGAGCTATGGGGTTTTGGTTGCATTTTTTCTGAGCATATATCGATTTGTTACCTACTTAGCTGGCTATGTTTTGTGTAAGATAATGGGCAGATTGGACACGCATATTACCTTGGGGTCATACTCATACGTTTTAATCATCGATATTCGTTAATTTCAACAATAAGTACTAGATAAGCATTTACAATTATGGAGTGTATGGATTTGATGACGTATGTTGATTTTCTGTGCTAATTTCCTAGATGAGAGATGGACATTTCCATGGCTATATTACAGAACATCTTCAGAGCGGTTTGAAAAAGAATATGGTTACGTCGCCGATTATTAGCACATGAGATAGACCGCGGGGCCTTAGTGATGATAATCCAAAGGTTGGATGTATTATATGTTAAGTTAGCTAAAAAATGAGTAGGCGACAGTTTATCGCAAATCAAGGTACTTCCCTATGCCGATATATCAAAAGCAAGCTTTGTCAAAAGATCCCGAGTCGAAGGTTCATCGCAAAAGGACCGCAAATATCATTTAACAGGCCAATTCTAAAATGCCAAAAGCGAGTTTATATTTTTATCTTCTCTCTGTCCCGTCTTTCATTCCAGATCATCAGCGTATATTACCTACTTGAAATCCGCCCTTACTGACCATCCCATTGGAGGGGCATTTCTGCGCCTTCGATCAGATCAATTCCTTGTTCATCATCAACAAGTTTTGCAAACTCTTCTTCTGTCAATATTCCACCGTTCTTTGTCCCCTCAGGTCGAGGCAACGCGAAAACTTCCCTCGAGACAACTTTGACCTGCATAAGCACGCATCCAGCTACATGCCAGATGTCCTCTAGAGTCTTCAAAGCCCCAACACTGAGCCTTATCCTCTCTTTAGCCATAAACCCCTCTTCTCCATATAATAACCATGAGCAAGCAGATAAATGCACGATTGCACTTAATGTTATGATGCAGGTGAAAAATGGGGTGTGCTTTATGAGCGGCGTTGGGAGGGTTATGAGTTTTGATATTGCGTCCGCTGCGCGAATGGCTTTCGTCGTATGGAATGCGACAGGTTTGGATGTTGTCGTCCATTGGGTCGGCGGCGTACAAGATGTTTCATCTGGTACAAGTGAGATCGCGAGATGCGATTTTGGTCGGTGCAAGTAGATGGACGCACTGGGTTCGCTGTTAGTTTCTTCCTCATCTTCAAGTATCGGTAAGTAGTACAAGTACTTACGCATTTATCACCATGTGCGCTTGAAACAGCATCTCGTCTACTCTGCCATCTTTGTCTACCAGCTCTTTCTTGCCGGCCGGTAAATGCAGCATCCAGTTCACTAAACTCGTGTCTGCGGAGTCCACTCTGGGATCGTCAGGGTTTTCACTACCCCCGCAAGCTAAAACTTGCCCTAATATCCGTACGGCTTCGACTCTATATGCGTATGACGAGAAAGGCCGGTTATCTTCCGAAAAATATCTTTCGTCGAAGTCCACTAGTGACCTTGTCGGCGGTATTCGGCTGGACAGGTATTCTTGTTCTTCACATGGTAACGGAACTGTACATTCCACACTCCACAATCTGAAGCAATCTCTTTGGTGGACTCCTGCGAATATTCCGTCTAGGAAGTATAATTCCCACCATGTCCGTCTCCAGCTTTCCTCAATCACAGGGTCGCCTTCGCCGGCAGCTTCGGCGAAACCCTCGAGGTTCATGCCAAGTTCTAGAGCCATTTCAATTGCAATATCCTTGACTTGGCCGCTACGCTCTTGTAAGTTGTCTGCATGCAGACCGATGGCGAATAATAGCATTGCCTGCACAGTAAACGAGTTTCGAGGGGCATTTTGTTGAAATAATGTAAAATCTGCAGCGTCTCGGAATGACTGGTGTGGTGCTGAAGGTGCATAGAATGATCCTATGAACCGCATAACCGGCAGCAACTGTGTAAGCTTTGCGGCGGCGGTTTTGATAAGATATGCAGGAGGCAGAATAAAAGGGTGCGCGGAGTGGAAGTATGCATAGTAGAGTTGTATCAGGTTGGCGGTCGGTTGAGGTGGAATATGGTCATGCACCGATGCGAAGTTCGTTGATCCCCGATAGTGATTTCGAACATTTTCCAAGGCGTTTGGAGGTGGAGGCCCTGGGTTGATTTGGTTCCTTGACACTGGCGGCGAATTCGCGGGTGATACTGTTGCATTAGATGCGGTAGAAACGGATGCTTGCCGAGTCTGTGACGACGCACGCGATGTCGAACCTCGCTCTGGACACCAGTATATGTAATATTAGTTCACGCTCTTTGGTATCTTTGCATCCTCAAGGAACTATTTCAACACCATCCTTCTACCTAAGAAAAAAGCAAAAAGAGGCATCGAACTTGAGGGGTGATGTCGTGAGAAGGACTGGATATTGTACCATTACCGCCACCATCGCTCATAACCCCAAACCCGCCTTCCCCACCGCTAACACTTCCCGCCCTGCTTTGGGCTGAAGTTCGTCTCCTACTTCCCTTCCATCCTCTCCTACTTTTGACATATATACATTCCCTGGTATCGGCTACGCATCTGGAGCAGCTAGGCGTTCCAGCGTCGCATTTAAGATGCCGGCTTCGACACTCAGTACATGCTAGGGGCACAGGGGGAGGGCCTACAAATCTCGCAACTCGTAAATATGGCTGGCCGCCAGCACTACCCGACTGTGGTGGAGGGGATGCTTCGACTTTCACGCCGCTTTGCATGACATCGCCGCCTTCGGTGTATATCGTTGAGGGGATTGTTTGGGTTGGTGGTAGAGGTGCAGATTGCGGTGGTGGGAAGAGGGACGGTTGATGGATGCTTTGCGGCGATATCAGGTATTCTGTGGTTGTTGGAAGACTGGGGTGCGAGTTGGATCTTAAGGGGAGCGAGGGGTATCCCATTCCATTTGTCGGAAGCCCGGTTGTAGGCAGCACGCCCACTCCGGAGCCAGGGTACCTGTAGGCTCCGCTTTCTTCTTCATCATAATTATCTGCAGATGGAGGAGGAGGTTGCTGGTGAAGCTGGAGGTTTTGATATTGGGCGATGACAGGTTGTGAATAATCCGGCATCGTGAGACGTTTGGACGTTGTAGGGGATGTGATGCTATTAAAATCGATCAGGGCTTCCAGGTCGTGGGCACTTCCTGAGATGCACCTTTTAGGCGGGGCAGATAGGCAAGCTAGGTCGGATGCACAATGATAATGATACGGTGCAGCTTTTTCGAAAGAGGAACCAGGGCCTCAGAAAAAAGAATGAAGGAAGCTGGCGCAGTAGGCCGGAGTATGATGCTCCTCGACGCTGCAAGCGCTAACTAAAGGGCAAATTATCGCAGATAACGAATTTGGCGTTACACAAGGAGATACCGTGGATATCGATATCGAAAGCAAGAGAATCGTTCTGGAAGCGACAAGTTGGTGACGGTTTGCTGCTGCGCGAAATGAATCAATTGGGCGATTAGCATGGTTGTTACGTACAAGAATCGCTAGTTCAGTAAATGTCGGCAACTGCAGGAGAAGGCAGACGACACTATACCTCTGGTATCCGATGTGGATAATCGATTATAATCCGATAACTCGGATGACAAATGGGTTTTAAAGAGACCGCCGCGGGTTTAATCAAACATGAAAAAATCCCGACATAGGGTTGAGTAATTTAGATATTTTGGAGAAGAGACTTCTCCTCTGCTCAGCTGAAGGCGTTCGTAAACGATGCGAGCCCGCTTTCTGAAACTAAAGAAGCAACTGAGAAGAAAACGGTGCCTGCACTGCGGACTTCAGATCTGAATCGACTCCCTGTCAAGAGCCTCAGCGTACCTGGATATTTGTCGGGATTACGTGCGTTAAAATGTCATTTCTTGGGTCATTTGAAAAAAATGGTGCGTAACAATTGAAAGGAATGGTCGGCGATCATGAGGAAGACGGCGACCAAGCAGGCAGATAGCAAGTTAAAGGAGGAAACAAACCCCTCTCTTGTCCTAATGCCAGTCCCGACAACCTAATTAGCAGTGTGCCACGTTATCGGGTAGAGGGCACCCCGCTAGCATTCGATAGGGGGGAACGAACAGCTGTCTGGAAGCTCTCGCAAAGGTAATGAAGGGTGCAGGGAATAAATACTCGCAGCATCCCCGCTTTTCACAGCAATGGCCTCGCAGTTATTCATTTCTTTGCTTCGTTCTCTTAAGATCATCCTGTTCCGGCGCGCAGAAAACAAAAGCGAAATATGGCTCTTGTTCTAACTCCTATCTAATAGCTCTATTCTTCAATGACCACCGCGATTGGGATCGAAACGATATCTGTGCGGAGACCCCCACCATGAGCAGCGACCTTGCCATTTTTTATCCCACCCTCAGTCATTTTCAGATCAAACCACACACGAGAAACTCTTGGGCACCTAGGTATCCAACTCAGCGAAATTGAAACCGTGCAAACTCACGATTCTCGATATTTGCGGATGCCTGGATCTCGGCGGGCCTATCTCGTGACATTCGATTTCTGCCATATAATCGGATGTTCATGTTCATGAATGTCATGAAGAATGTTCTCGGCAGCGAGGACAAAAAGGCTGATTTGCCCCTGGTCGTACGACCGCGGTTGCTTATCATCCCGCGCTGCCGGCTCCAAATTCGGCCTAGTCAGGTGGCCGACTCGTCTGAAATTCCCAGATTTCTGACCCTTCCGGCCGTGGCTTGGGAAAGCCTCCGGCCTCAATGTCGTATCTTTGGATTATCACATAAGCAAGCGTGCCGATAGAGCCATATATTCCGTGACTATGACCTTGAGACTTTATTTCATGTGCTCCTCTCGTTCTGCGATCTGGAGACTCTTGGCGGTTTTTCAACTGCTCCTAAAGTCCGTATACTATTCAAAATGCAGCCTGTGGCTATACATATGTCTGTTTGGGCTGCCAGAACTGGTATCGGTAAAAGTGCACAGAGCTAAGGAAGCTTAGATCCAGCCCTGGTTTTTTTTTGGACAGGCCCAAACATGTGATCAGTACCCTTTTCTTCGAGAGGCTTTGTCTTGTGGAAGGGTCTCGTAAGGTGGGTGAATGATAGAGAGAGATATCTCGGGAACTCGTATCGAGATGACATCGGTGGGTCGGTTTCTGGAAAGAAAGCCTGTTCTGGTGCAGCTTGAGGTCAGCTTAAGCTTCGTCACGAGACCAGCAGCTAGATGAAGCTGAGTGATCCCAACACAAAAAATACAACAAAGCGTGCAGCAAATGCTCGCAGTCTTGTATCAGCCGCCGGAAGGGCAACAGCCATCCTGATATCAGTATCTGCAGCAGAAGATATCTTAAATTTTATGCATTCCGCCCGCCAACGAGAAAAGAAAACATCTATGGACTGCTTGCCGCCGTCCTCAAGCCACAAGTTTCCTCATCGGATCTCAACACCCAGCAAAACTAGTTTGACTTTACCATTGGGTCCCCGAGCTCTCGCTGGCAAGCACGAAGCTCGTCAGTAAATAGTTCCTTTGTATTCATATACTTGTTGATAGGTCGCTCTATCCTATTTACCAACCGGAGCTTGCCGAGGCTGCCCGGAGCTCGAGACAATGGCTTCGTTTCTTCACAACATGAACTTTCCCCTCCTTCGTGCCGCCATCACAGGCAAGTATCGTAGCCTCAGATCCACCGACAAGGCGTTATCTCGTCCTCGCTTTGTAGTACGTCTCAATCGCACTCACAGATCCGCTGATAATACTGCTTCATTTGCCAATACCGCGTACAACGCAGCCCTGGTTTAGAGCCTAAGGGCTAGAGATTGGGGAAACTAAACAAACCCCGCTCAACCACATGAAATCGCCGTTTTGGTTAGGTTTATCTAGTGCCGTTACGCCTGCAATATTAATGCTTTTTTATATTGAGCTCTAGACTGGGTGGCATGATATGAGGCTTTTAGGTCAGCTTGGCTTGCGGAGAATCTTGGGACTCTGAGTTGCAGCCGCCTGCAGCTGACATGTTAGATAGACAGCAGAGAATGAAGATACAGAGAAATTCCTGAAGTGTAGTGTTCTGGTTTGATGCTTTTTAGAAGGGGTTTGAAATGACCTGGAGTACTCAGGTTCGAGGATATGTGTGATCCATTTACAAGAGAGTCCCTCGTCGCTTCGTAATACAGCATTTCTACTGTAATCCCGACATTGTGACCCATTTTTTCCCGCTACCGAGGTACAACCTTAGGGAGAGCTCTCTTAGAACCTGGGCCAATTTACCTATCGATTGCACGGAACTCGTGAATTTTAGACGTTCTAAAGCCTCTTTGAGCCTCGTATATATATGTGACACGCCTATTCACCCCCAGACCATCGCAACCAAAGCATAGATCGTGGTACACAGACTTTTCATAGACTTCATCTCAGATCAAGGATCTTAAACCTATTGGAACGGCCACTGGCCGCTCCTTTCCACCTCCTTGTGACGCTGTGCAACTGTGCCGCCTACCGAGCGACTAGCAAAATCCCTGCACTTCAGCCCCCTCCTTCGGATACTGTTACACAACGTATCCCAAAGTGGTGGTTATACATGGATCCAATATTCTCTCCGCAATGCAGTAACGCCATTGGCGACCACGGTGCGAAGGAAACGCTTTCTAAGCAGGCAGAACCTCGAAAAATACAGGTCACGCTATTTCACAAGGGTGGGGTAGCCGGTACCTCCTAGCAAATGAACTTACGACATGTTGTTTAACGTTTGCTTGTGTAACATATACTTATATACTGGGTAAGAATGTACTCCTTGGTACTTTGTTGGCGACCATGATCCTTCAACGGGGTGTACGTGTGGCAATGGCGCTCTAAATGGGATACGTGAGTTTGGTTATATCCCATCTTCAGGCCCGTCAAGTAGAGGTCCACCGCGCAGCTTTGAATCACCTGTGTAATTCTATACGAACTCGAACTAGCCATTGTATACACGTCTTGTAGTTCCTACAGCTCTTCGGAAATGAGAAAAATAGGTGAAACGGGAACGTGGATCCGGACCCGAACTCTCGAGGCACCAATTTATACGTTCCACGAAGATTGTGATCATGAGATCTATTGGATGTACTAACCCGTGGCTTAGCATGTTTTATGGAGTGTCTGCCAGAGAGTCTACGAGTTAAAACGAAAAGATTCAGAGCACTTCAAATTCATAATCGTACTGAATATCATATGCATTCATACCATGGCGCGACTGGACCAAGAACTTTTTTAAACGTGAAAATAGGCAGCTTAATACTTCTAACCTATTTTCGAGTAACTGTCATCACAAGAGTAAAAAAATTAAAAATAAAAATCACTGTCGTGTTAGAATATGTGCATTGCAAGGGAAAGAGGCCGATGGCAAGTTTGAACAAGAAGTTAACAGAACAAATAGAACGATAATAGAAGAGAACAAAGAAAGAGAGGAAGTAAGTGAGTAAGAAAAACATGTTAAGAATGAGGAGCGATATAAATATTAAACAATAAGAGCTAGACGCGGTTATGGTATCTTTTTTGCAGTAAAAAATTGCAACGAAGGCAGAGCGGAAACTGAAAGCAGAAGCATACACTTTTGATCCGAGATGAATAAGATGCCGTACTTTTAAAGTCGTGAAGTCGTGAAGTTTGGTTGGGAGGCCGACGGGATCGTATCGGGGCAAGGCTAGGTCTGTCGTAGCTGTACGTATTCTAGGCGGCAGACTTGATACTCATTTTCCGACACGGAAGATACGATCGAGAAAACCGCTAGAGGAGCCTGTTCGAATCATCGGCTTTGGGCTAAATCCGAGTGAAAGACGACGCTTGTTATCTGCAGATGAAGCCTAAAAGAGGAGTGGCATGTTAGTGGTGCTACCAAACGAGGGGTGTGCTGTCGAAGACGAGCCAACAAAGGGTGCGAAACTTACTCTTTCTCGACTGCCGGAAGTTCGTCGCTCTCGCTCGTTGGACATGGACAGAGATCGCTCCATCTTGATGCTCTGACGCTGCTCAAGCTTAAGCTTCTTCTTGTGCTTACGTCTCTCCTCTTGGAGTTGCTCGAGCTACACAGTGGATTAGCTCTGAGCGTCTACGGATACGCGTAGGTCACGGGAAGGTGAAACATACCTCTTCAATATACTTGTTTTGCTCTGCACTCCAGGCACGGTTGGCATACTTGACAAGCTTCTCCAACTCCTTCAACCTTTCTTCCTTTCTCTCAGACCACTCGACTGAGATTGTGCTCATTCCGTCCATGTCATCACTATTGCGACGGGTAGAGTCCTTGAAGGTGATCCGGGAGGCGTGTGGAGGAGTGTCGCCAGGTGTGTCAAAGTAAATCTACCACTTTTTGTCAGCAGTCCACTCAAACACCGGTGCATTTACTGATTGGTACGTGTCTATAGGGCATCCCAAACTTACAGAACGATTGATACTGGTGTAGGGACCAGAGGAGCGGGTCCTCTCAGTTCGAACCTCATGCTCGACCTTGTCAAGGGCAGCATGTCTGTCCTTCAGAGTTCGGAGAAGACGAAGATTGGCCGCAATGAGCTGCTCGACATTACTCTTTTCGCCCAAGTCATGCTTCCGAATTTCCTGGAACTCCTTGACGGTCTCGGATAGGATATCAGCCGTCTGTTGAATGTAGTCGTTGACTTCATCCTTGCTAGCAATTGGGGAATCATCTTCCCTGCTAGTGACAACAGTCTGGTGAAGGTTGGTGATGGAAATATTGACATCATGGAGAGGCACGATCTGGTCAATTGGCGGTACTATGACCGATGTATCCAGGTGCAGGTTCTCGGTGGACCTGTTGGTCGGAGTCTTGGCTGGTGATGGTGGCATGTGGCTGATGAAGTACGGTGCCTCTCTTGAGATCGGGACAGTGATCTTATTGAGACTTTCTTCGGACATAGACCTACGCAGAGACTGAGATGATGGTGGTCGCGATGGGTCCTGGTTCAAGATGCGGATGGGCCTGTCGAAGTCTGGAACAGTGAGAACGTTGCTGAATACAGATGCCATTTTTGACGGTCTTCTTGATGAGGTTGATGTTGAAATATTTTTGGGTTCCTACAGGATTATTGGTGTGGTGGTGCTTCTGGTGTACCTTAACCAAATGACAAATTCGGTCTTTATGAAGCCAACGCTCAGCTATCCTCGAGAGAACGAACGAATGACAATCGGAATAGAATGTACGGATAGATCGATATTAACGGATATGGGGGAGGAGAGAGGCGATATCGCAATTAGGGCGGCCGCTGGGCAGATGGTCTAACGTCGGGTCTGCCTTCCTTGTAATGCATGAAAGGGACCTTGGGATATTGAAAAGATACACAAGATCGAAGTCTATCCGAAAACTACGACGGCAGTATCGATATAACAGGTTAAGTAGTGAGGAGGAAGTTGAAGCCTATGAAGCCAACCGATTGGCAGACCGTCAGCCTTATATTCTTCGTTTTATATTTTTGAAACACCATGACATGGATTGAGTACATGCAATATCCGACATGCTATGTTGGGCAAGCTGGTTTGGGGCAAGTAATATTAATTAAGGCAAGCAAGGGCTGGCCTGTGCTTCTTGCTGTTTTCACTTACCGAGAATTTGAAGACAACTGACTATTTTATAGACACGTCCAAAATCGAAAGTTGTTTGTGAATCCACTAACAGTATACCGACAACTTTAGCTTCACAGTACCCCTACGGAATCTGGAGAACCGGCCGTGTCTATATATACCCAGCGGGCTGAAAGTCGCCGGAAAGAAGTGGGTATAGCTTACAGATCTGCGGACCTATGGGCCGTGGGTTTTGTCCCCGGATATAAAACTGGGCTTAGTTTACAGACCGACGAACCGGCTTTAGGAATGTCGCAAACGGCTTGTCCGCTTGGCCTTAAAACCTTGTCCAATCCCCGAGCACTGTCGTTTTCCTTAAGGGGTAACAACCTTAAAGTAGATTACCCGATCGATGATTCGAGAAGTGACGAAAAGGTCAAACAGAACACGAATATTTTTGAGAGAGTCGCAGCAAACTGCGGTCAGGGGATAGCGGGTTTCCGGTCAGAGCTTTAAAGGGTCAAAAGGATGACAGAAGGAAGCTGCTGTCTATCCGAACGGCTTCAAAAACAGAACAGGCAAAAAGCCCACGCCTTCTTATTCGTTGGGAGATGTCCGAAGGAAGACAATGTGATAACGAAAGGCTCACGGTTGGATTCGCAAAAATGTGGGCCCGTGGTGTTTCGAGCTTGGGAATACCCTAGCAGAACAAGATTGGACAAGAGTCTTGTATTTCTTAAGATCTTATGCTCACGATAATATTTATTTGTCGCCCAGACCCATCCAAAGGATGGGGATCTGTCCTTTTATAGCTACACCGCCCCTTTCATTCGTAAAATATCCGTCGAGGAGATTCGGTGAACATCCCCCTTGTCAATGTTGTCTCGAACAATCTCGGGCTGAGTTGTGGTTAAAGATCCAGAACCTCACCTGATAGCCCAAATGCACATTCGTGAAACTTGCTGGTGTGTAACTGGTCAATCTTGATCCAACCTCCATACTGCCCACTCCCCCCCCAAAGGACCTGCTCCCTTGCGTCGTCTCGCCGAAAGAATTTTGTCTACAAGGTACTGCCAGTCATCAAATCTACAGAAGCCATGATTTCGAAAAATCCGGAACCGCCTCCACTATCCTATTCAATCTCGTTTACCAAAAACGACTTAGAAAAAAAAAAAAAAAGTAAAATCTTCAATAGGGCCATAAATTCTATGAACGTGGCGCGCGGTGCCGCATATGCATAACGGGGATACGGTGTGATAGCGTCCACCTGGTATCCTTGGGTACCGAAAAGGCGTCCTATCATTGGATCACGTCCAGGATCGCTTGGAATCTTGTTGAGCAAACGTTGCAGATTCCGACCTGATTGTGTGGCCCCCATAGAACAGAGAGACGCCATGCATCCTTGGGGGGAAGGAATAGCAACTTTGTGCATGAAATAAGTTTGAAGAAAGACAGAAAAAATTTTTATTCCAAAAGACTCTGCATCTGAGGTCTGAGCATCTACATGGGACGGAGTCTTTCGCTTCTTAACTTTGAAAACCCAATTCCTCTTTACAGGACCTATAGGCCACACGCAATCCAAAGGCTTGAGATGTACTTGACAGAAAACTCCTGAATCGAAATGTTTTCGATGTTATAGGTATTGTGCCCAGATCCTGCAAATCGCGATTAGTCGGGGAAGAAGAAACCGATCATGCCGTGGAACGGACTAGGACCGTAGATCGATAATTCCCAAAGTCAAAAAAAAAAAAAAAAAAAAAAAAAAAAAAAAAAAAAAAAAAAAAAAAAAAAAAAAACAAAAAAAAAAAAAAAAAAAAAAAAAAAAAAAAAAACCATTGAGCCAGCTAATGAATTAACTAGACATCACAGGTCATATTGGAGACGTGTGTGCAACGTGCCGGCCCCAGAAGCAAAGACGACTCTCTCGTGCTACTAAAAAATAAACCCGATCAATTGGATCCACGAAACGCAGCAAGAATGCCGAAACAGGTAGCAAATGCGTCCTCGTGATCGATTTTTCTAGGTTGACGTTCCCCAGATGTGAAAAGCACTGTGACGATGTACAGAAAGCACGTATGTGATTATAATTGTGCACAGAATGAGCCTAAAAGTCTTAAGAAGGGGGTGATAATTGCTTGGCCTGGGGGCTTTGCATACCCTATTATGGCTTATTCCCAATGACGTGGTTCGCCATTATATGTCGATTGAGTCGTTCGCCGTGCATTCTGATCTGGTTTGGGCAGTCGTGAACTGAAAAGAAGATGCATTAGCGGGCTGTCTGGTCCAAACCGACGGGCGGAAGGTACGGGTGCTTAGCTGCCCTCGCCATTCCTGCCCCAGACAACCGGTCAGCCGACGTCCGACCTGCAACAGACAACCCGTAACTTACAACATCGCCAAAAAAAAAAAAAAAAAAGCCCAACCCGCAAGAAGAAGGAAACATAACCGGATTCCCCCACTTCATTCTCGAGAACCATCCCACTTTTTACATATGGGGGTAAGGCAAAATGGGGGAAGTTTTCTATCGAAAAGAGAATAGCCATCGATGCTCATTGTCAAGCGAAGGGGAAAATCCGGACGTGGTACCTGACATGGACGTCTGTCGAGTTTCAACTTAGCAAAGAAGTACGTATTGGGAAGTTTCCCACTGCCAAATTACGAAGGTATATCGTCATAACCCTGTCATCTACATAGATTCACAAGTTTTGACACGATTTCTAGGAACTCCATGACCATGCATTCCTTGCAGTTCTCATATGCCGTCCATGTGTCGGACACCGATCAAAAGACCACCTACCCCCTTTTCGACATCGTATAATCTCACTATATTCTTCTTTTGAGGGATATTTCGGCATGGGCTGCTTCCAACCGCTATTTTCACAGGACATGTCGACATAACGGGACCTAAGGTGCGAAAAGGAAGAGAAAGAGAATGGGGAAGAGGCAAACGTTCGATTAGCACCAGACGAGAGGGACTGCATATCGAATTGACTAAACTACCAACAGCTAGCTCGGATTCCCCAGGTACCCACACATCTCGCCGTTAGCTCGACGTGTCGCATCTAGAATCGATGCTTCGTAGATCCCTTTACTTTTTCCTGGTTGTTGCAACTGAAATATCGTGGAGACTGTGACTTGTTACCCTTGTGGTGGTTCTGCAAACTCGAGCTCTTAGCTCAATGCTCCAGCCCCAGGATCCACTGACTCTCGCTCTCGCTCCCCCCACGCACGCCCACATATCTGCTTATGGTTGAATCTATGTTCATGGATGTATGAGGAGAATCTTAAGGGTAATGGGAAGAAGCAAATGCCTGCCTCAAATAGGTAGCATTTGACAACACGTGCAAACCTTGCAGCTGCTGGAGAACAGACGAGACGACAGGATCCTGGGACAATCCGGACATGGAACATGGGTTTTTCTGTCAGTGTGAAATTTTTTTTCCTTTCTCTTTCCCGCTTATGCATTGGCCTGGCGTTCTCGGAGAAAGGACGAGGGGAAATGGGGGGCGCCTGTCGGTTTTTTTTATTTATCGTTCTTTTGTTGAATATGATGCTGTTTATGGAAATATGGGGACGTTAAGAACTTGGGGTATGGGGAAGCGAGGTTTGGAAATATCCGTGAGCTGCACCGTGGAGCTTATATCCCCGCGGGATTCGCTGTAACTCGTGCAGCCAACTGTTGATGTTACTTAATGTGATTACCCCTTTTTGTGATATATGTTGGGGCTCAACGTCTGTGTCGAGGGCTGTGATGACAACGATATCGACGCATTGAGAGTCAATGGCATGTCAATGTCGAGACGATATGTCATGGAATCACGGCGAGTATTATCTTGATGCATGCGCGGCAGTATCAAATGAGAGGATAAAATTTTTTAAAATATATAAAAATAAATGTAAGAAAATAAAAAGAAAGGAAAGCGAAAGAGAAAAAAAGGCAGAAAGGCAAAGGGGACGAAAGGAAAATAAAACAAACTCTAAATGGCAGTATAAATGGCAGTATATGGTATTAGATGGATGTTAAAAAAAAAAAAAGTAACAAAGGAAAGTGGATTTCTAGAGTTTCGTCTGATTAGCTCGAGCTCCTGCAATGTAAAGGATAGGACGGAGTAATGTTACCTGTGTGTGTATGTCCACCTGCTTGTGCCACTTCGGCAGCATGACCTGGAGCTACGTTCCGCACCTCTCGCTACCCTATGTTGAAAACACCTGTTAGCAATTATTGAAGGATATCACCGAGGGCCTGGAGTTTATTACCTTGCGGGCACATACGAGGTGCTGGAACGATTGACACCACCAACACCGACAGGCTCCCGCCCCACTTTCTGACACGATGTTTACATCCATGTGCTATCCTCATTTTACGGATAGGTGGGTATACAGTAGGAAAGGATTAGGATCGGCCTCCAAAGTGTGAACCCCAAAAATGAGGAACACAGTTTTCACAGCGTCACCATATCCAGTCCCTCTATCCGGGTCCCCTTCAAGCAAGCAGAAAGTTGATTGTCATAGGCTGCAAGCTATCCAGGTACCCAGCCGCCAGAATATCTTCTCGTAAGTGAAAGTACGTCGGCGAGCTGTTTCTTATATTCTGACGGCTGTAAATGAAGAACTGCTAACAAGTCCTCATTCCAACCCCGGGTACACATCGGACCTCTGATCTACAGACTTAGTCACAGTACCCGCCAGGAGCGAGACAATATTCGCAACATCTCGCCCATGAAACGTCGCACATTCGACCCATGATGACATCGCCGTTAGCATCTCTGGGTGCATCTTCCCACATTTCCTGTTCCGTATGGAACTCTACTGCCTCATTATAATCGGGGAAATAGAGGCAGAGATATCCATACTTCCAGTAAACGTGGTGTACTACGGTATTCCAGTCTTCCCGCAGCACCGATGCTTCTTTCGGTTCTATCGAATGTACGACGCGCTGGTCACCCCCAGTAGTCGACAGGACCCACTGTCGAAGCAAACTAGCGACCTCTGGTATCTGGGTCGGGTCCTGTCGAGTTGTCGGGCTTTGGACTGGGGGTGAAGGGTTGGCAGTGAACCCCGCATTGGCCTGCGGTTGAGGCGGAACCATTGTAAGCGGTGCACCAGTGTATACGAGGTCCATGGCTAAGGGACCCGTGTTAACAGCTGGCGCAACCGCTGGCGCCACCCCGAGATTGGCATTGACCGCGGACGGCTGCGGGGCTCCAACATTGTTTCCCAACTGCACGGGAGGGAGGGAAGGCATTGGTGCAGTTGTTGTCGGTGCTGGTTGGGAAACTTGTTGTTGCACAGGTACAGGCGGTACCGACGAGGGCGCCAATGCCGCAGACGCAACCAGGCTGCTCCCCGAGGCTACTACAGCTGGAGCCGCTTGCTAGGCATCTACCGCTGGAGCAAGGGGTTGCATTGGAACCTGGAGGCCGTTGGCTGACGGTCCCTCATTGCCGGCACCCAAATTCTGTGCCGAGGACGTGTTAGCAGAACGGGTGTCCTGGGTCAGCTGTGCCTGAGCTGGAGCTGGAGCTCCAGTCATCTGGTTGACCCAGGACAACGGCGCAGCAACGGCTGCTGGCCTCCCGTTTAGCACGAGTTTGTCTTTGGGATTGAACGGGTAGGCTTCTTTGACCTGGCCCTTCTGATTGTGCCACCTCGTCCAATCCCGCTGAGCAAACCCCGGAGGCAGGGTCTTATTCTGCTTCCGATAGATGTAAACATCGTGGTAGTTTACTTTTTTGCCGTCGAGGACAAAAAAGTGGGGCGTCCACCAGACCCAACGGATATGCTGGACTGACATGTCCCGCTGGTACTTGTTGGGGTCGGTGTCAGTGGTATCGCGCTCTATAGGCCACGCTGCCGAAGCAGGGGCAGAGGACGAAGATGTGTTTGTCGTCATTTCTATACGTTTATGGTCAGCCCCAATTCTTACACCTTACTATTGTGAGATGAACTACGCATAGTAAGTGAAACGTTGCACTGTTGAATTGAGACCTACTTTTTGTGATTGTTATTGTTGTTGCTGTTGTTATTGTTGTTGCTGCTGCTGCTGTTGTTGCTGTGAGGAAGAATATTGATGCTTTGATGGAGAAGGAAGAGCAGGAAAGGGAAGTATAAGTAAGGAGGGGGGTGCAGGGTTTTAAATAGTTTAGCTGAGATGAGATTTAACGTGATAACGTAGACACCTTGATAGTCATCTGTGTTGTCTGAATAGCTCTTACAATCTTTTTATTCCGTCTTCACAGGCCTCCTATTTGATCTTTATAGGTCTTATGAGTCTCAATTTGATCAGCTAGATTCTTGATCTCATGAGACATCTACCGATAGCCATCGAGGTACCGTCTACTGCTTGAAAATCGCCTTCAATGAAATCGAATTAGCGATATTCTATCTACCTATTCTGAATATTTGGTTGATTTGGGCGATTTTCCTGATAGAGACTAGTCCTCCATAATAAATGGGTATAGACAATCTAAGGTAATGGTGGCGATAGCGGGCGTTCCATACCGAGACGATATCAACAAGCCAGGCCGACCTACTCAATCGATAGAAGAACTGTGTAATTAAAGCCTGCTATTCTTGAAGCTGCAATCATCAAAGCAGATATTAAAATATTCCAAAAGTAATTATAATCATGTATCCTCGAGTAATATACTCCCAACTCCCGTTGAAATCCCATTGATTACAACACAACGCCCTCATATTCATTCAGGCGTTGCAGGAGATGTGTTGTTGTGAGGTTCTTTGTGTTGTAAATCCCAAAAAGGAAACCGAGCCGGAGCGCAACTCAGGCCAAAAAAGGTGAGTGCGACACGAGGGTGATCATCAAGACGACATCGTTTCGCAGCAGCTCTTGAAGAACGGGGGCGTCACGAAAACTCGGAACTTCAGCTGGCCTACGGAATCCCTGCTCGCCCGAAAATCTCAATTGCCATATCATTCGCCTTAGCTGCCGCTATAGCCAATCATGGCGTCGAGTTACAACATAGAACCACAACCTACGTACGTCATTCCTGATACTTGTAGACGCGTGGATGGCTCAGCATTGCATCGGTTACTAACGAAGATCCTAGCGGCAAAGTCCTCCTCAAAACGTCCGCTGGCGACGTACAAATCGAACTATGGACCAAAGAATGCCCTCTCGCTTGTCGGAACTTCCTTCAGCTTTGCCTGGACGATTACTACGTTGGCACGATATTCCACCGATTAGTCCCCGGCTTCATCATCCAAGGAGGAGACCCAACAGGAACCGGTCATGGTGGTGAAGCGATCTATGATGGAGGGCTTTTCGCGGACGAGTTTAACTCTCGGCTACGGTTTAACCGCCGAGGACTGGTTGGGATGGCGAACAGCGGACAGAAGAATGATAACGGTTCTCAGTTCTTTTTTACGCTGGGAGAGACCCCGGAGCTTACAGGGAAGAACACGATGTTCGGACGGGTGGTGGGAGATACGTTGTATAATGTGATGAAAATGGGGCAATTGGAACTGGAGGATGTGCCGGGTAGCGAGAGACCCATGTATCCACCCAAAATTCTAGGGAGTGAGATCCTGGTGAATCCGTTTGAGGATATGAAAAAGAGGGAGACCAGGATATCGACTGCTGGGAAAGAAGAAAAGAAGGTTGTAAAGAAGAAGAAGCCGAAGGGAAAGCAGATGTTGTCATTTGCCGATGGGGAAGAGGATGAACCTCTGCCAGTTATAACGAAAAAGAAGTTTGACCCGAGATTTACTTCAAAGTTACTGGATGTTGAAGAACTTCCAACGGTGAAATCGAAAACAAGAGAACCTGAGGAGCCGGAGCCGGAGCCGATACCCGTCCCAGAGCCGATACCTTCGAAATCAAAGTCCAAGAGAGACAAGAAGCGATCACCATCGCCCTTTCGATCCCCGTCACCCGAGAAGAATGAGCTTGATATGACGAAAGAAAAGATAGAAGCAGTCCGAGCCTCCCTAAAGCGACGTGCGACCCCGCCCCCTGAGGAAAAACCAAAGCAAAAGCAAACCTCACTCCTTGCCCTTCAAGCTTCTATGCTGCCACCCACGTCAGTACCGGCGCGTAAGCGTAAACGCGGTGCAAACAACGTTGATGTAGCCTACGAGAATAGTCTCCTAGAGGCAATGTCTAAGTTTAAGTCCAAGCTCGCGGAGGCCTCGAAAAACGCGCCGGAAGAGGAGGAGGGAGCTATTGATGCAATGGATTTAGACAACGAGGCTAAAGCAGAGAGCGGTGGTATCGATCCTGACGCTGATGAGCAGAATACGTGCGACTTACACTTTATACCAAATTGTAAATCGTGCAATTGGCACGATAATGCCGAAGGACAGGAGGAGGAAGATAACGACGGGGGATGGCTGTCACACAAGCTGACCTTTGAGAAGGATAGACTAGGCAAAGATTTAACCTGGAAAAGGAAGAATGAAGAAGAGTTGGTGGTTATTGATACGAGGGAGAAAGCAAAGGAAGTGCTACAAGATGAAAGAAAACGGAAAGATGAAAGAAGAGGTGGGAGGTCTTCGGCGTTTAAGTCCGATGGGCACCACAGGAGCAACCGAGATCACAGAGACAGAGACAGAGACAGGGATAGGGATAGGGATAGGCACAGGGACGGGGATAGACGGGGCGATAGGGGCAGGCGCTGATTCTCAAGGGCCATCGCGTCGGATACCTAACATAGCTACCATAGATCCATTACCCAATGTGATTTCTGATCTACCATATACCACTCGACATGTCCTCTGACCGAGTTGGCCGTCTTCGGCTGCCTTTTCGCTACGATTTTCCTTCATATCAGAGAATTTGTACATTAGAATACCCAATATGCATTTACGAACAGAGGTATTGACCGTATATTATACGAGTACTACGTTTATGGAACAGATTATTACGCCCTCTCTCTCATTACATCATCTCGGTCTATTTCCCCAAGCCTGTCTAAATATCCCTGAAATCTCCTTAACCACCTCCTCCTTTCCAACCTTCTGCCTCAAAAACACCTCTAAATCGTTCCAAAACTCCTCAGCTTCCAATACCTTGACAATGTCTCCAACATCGCTATCCACGTCCATCTTGACCACCTCTTCTGCCGTCTCCGCCTTCTCTGCGGCTTCTGCTACAGCCGCTGTATCCGGCAGGGAAGCTGTAGATCCCCCCGTAGGAACAGTGTATCCACCCGTAACCATCACGCTAAGCGTGACCTCACCACCATCCTCTACAATCTCATCTAACGTCTTTGAATCTCCCAAGATCTTTCCCTTGATCATCAGACGAAGTTTATCAACCGGAACACCGGTCTTGGATGCGATTATGGATTTTATGGATTGCACCGTTGAGGAGAGCGGATGGGCCGTTAGGGACTCGTTGATGAACTGTGGAGGGCGAAGGGTTTTGAGGTGAACTGTTGCAGAAGCCGGTTGTGAAGGGTCGCGTGGTTTGGCCATTGCATTGGGGAGCTTTGGAAGGGTGAACTAATGCGAAATACATATTGTTAGCCTTTGAGGGGTTTCGCTGTGTGGGGGTTTTCCCGTGAGGGTTATGGAGGAGGGGCACGTACTAGAGCCCTCGGAGGCAGCTTTCGCAGGTCTTCGACATGGTCTGGAGCTATTGTGACAGGTTTGGAAGAGAGCGTTATAAGAACCGACTTTGCGAAGTCGGTTTCGGAGGCTTTAGTTGCCATGGCGGGTAGGTTGTCGATGAGATGATGCTGTGATGGAGGATATGGTGGGGTGGATGGTTGGATGTTTGAGCTTGGGAGGTTCTGGGCGTCGCTGACGTCGCAGAGCTGCAACGCAGCTGGCCTGTTCATCCAACGAGCTTTCCCAAGTCTGTCAACTGCTTCAAAGCTTGAGTTTCACATAACAGGCGCGAATAGTCTCGGTCCCAGACGCCAGTTGGCCACATGGCGCGAATAGAGAGTTATAATTACTAACTGGAGTATAAATACTATTAGGCTTTGTTATCAGTGTGGCTACATCATGATAGAGGAGTGATTATAATACATGAGGAATCGAACTTTTGGTCGTGAACGTAAATACATCTATCTTTTGCGCCAGGTTCAAAGACACCAGAGTAAAGGCGGAAAGAAGTGAAAATCAAGGCGGACAAAAAATGGCTCGATGAAGAGTGGAGATATTTCCATACAGCAGGGTCGTCTTCCTTTTTTTTAGTAAAAGATAATATTCACAGGGGTGGAATTAGTGATAATGATCGGGGAAAGAGGTGGAGAGGTACTGTTGAACTCCATGAATATAGACATCCAAAATAATGTAGGCCATAAGGAAATATTTGCCGCTAAAGACTTCGTGTTAGCTCATATGCTAAGTGGCCGGATTGGCGAACAACCGGGTGTTTATGAGTTCGGCTGGGTATTTTGTCCTTAGAACATGCCACCGCCCATGCCGCCCATGCCGCCTCCCATACCACCAGCTGGTGGGCCCTTCTCCTCTGGAGCATCGACAATAGCGACTTCGGAGGTAGCAAGGAGGGAGGCGACGCCTGAGGCGTCAACGAGACCTGTTCGGACAACCTTGAAGGGGTCTATAATACCGGCAGCGATCATGTCGGTGTACTCTCCCTTAGCGGCGTCGTAACCGTAGTTGAAATTGGGGTCAGCCATAACATTGGCAACCACAACACTGCCTTCCTCACCAGCGTTCTCGACGATGGTCCTGGCAGGGCGGGTGATAGCAGACTTGACAATGTTGATACCAAGGGTCTGGTCTGGGTTATTGCCCTTGAGTTCGTTCAGGATGGCAATAGATTTGAGGAAAGCGGTGCCACCGCCGGGAACAATACCCTCCTCAACGGCAGCGCGGGTGGCGTTCAAAGCATCGACGACGCGGTCCTTCTTCTCGCCGACCTCGACTTCGCTGGAGCCACCAACTTTGATGATGGCAACACCGCCCTGTAACTTGGCAAGACGCTCCTGGAGCTTCTCCTTCTCATACTCAGAGGTGCCGGCATCAGCAATGACACCACGAATTTGTTCGCTCCTCTGTGCGATGGCATCAGTGGAGCCCTCTCCGTTCAAGATTATGGTGTCCTCCTTGGTAATTGTAATACTGCCGGTGGATCCGAGCATATCCGGGGTAAGCTTGTCGAGCTTGACATCAAGTTCATCGGTGAAGACGATACCATTAGTCAAGACGGCAATATCACCGAGGATGTTCTTGCGATTGTCACCGAACCCAGGGGCTTTAACGGCAGCGACTTGAAGTTGACCACGGAGCTTGTTGAGAATGCAGACGGCCAAGGCCTCGCCGTCGATGTCCTCAGCGATTATAACAAGCGGTCTGCGCATCTGGGTGGAGATTTCAAGGGCTGGGATGATATCCTGAACGGCAGAGATCTTCTTCTCAGAGAGAAGGATGAGAGGCTTCTCGAATTCGACCTTCTGGGACTTGGCGTCGGTCATGAAGTATGGGGAGATATAACCTCGGTCAAACTTCATACCCTCGGTAACCTCAAGCTCATCCTCGATGGTTTTTCCCTCCTTGACGGTGATGACACCCTCCTTTCCAACCTTCTCCATGGCGCTGGCGATCAACTTTCCGACGTGCTGGTCGCCATTGGCGGAAATAGTAGCAACCTGGGCGATTTCAGCGGAAGTGGTGATCTCACGCTTGTTCTCCTGGATATATTTGATGGCGGCCTCGACGGCAGCCTGAGTCCCCCTCCTCAAATCCAGTGGGTTGCACCCGGATGCAACGTTCTTGGCAGTCTCGGTGAAGATGTAGCGGGCAAGGACGGTGGCAGTTGTTGTACCGTCACCAGCAACTTCATTGGTTTTGCTGGCGACATCCTGGAGAAGACGAGCACCGAGGTTTGCGAAGGGATCCTTCAATGTGATCGCCCTGTGAAGAAGAAAAATGCAAATGAGTTTGTGATTTTAGCATCAAGAGATTCGGAGCATGTGAGAAACGTACTTGGCGACAGTGACACCATCCTTGGTAATCTTCGGGCTACCATAAGGACTTTCTATCAGGACGTTTCGCCCCTTAGGTCCTAGTGTGACGGCAACAGCCTTCGCCAATGTCTCCACACCTTCGAGCAGCGAAGCTCGGCCCTCAATTCCAAATTTCAATTCCTGAGGAACGACAAGTGGATTAGTCTTCGATGAGTCGTCAGAGTAGCAATTGCAAAGCGAATACGAACCTTGTGAGCATATCTTTTCTGCTGTAAACTCGACTGAATGGCGGTAACCGGACGAAGTCTCCCTAGGGAACCAGATCTCAAGGAAGACCGCGCAGTCGATGCAATAGCACGATGCATGGTGAATGACGAAACAGAAAGGAAAAGAATTTATGTATAATCTTTAAGAGTGACAGGAAACAAAGCTAGCGACAGATGCTATTTTGTATTGTTTGCGAGTCAGCACGTAAGGGTATTTTGAGGTAGAGGGAGGGATAAAAGGACGAGAGGGACGGAAGGAAGAGGGTGGAAGATTTTGCGGAGAGAAATTTCGATAGCTCGTTCGTGGAATGTCGCAGAAGCAAAAGAAAAAATTTTGATAGTGGCGGGATAAATGTGTTGCCGGTGTGGTTGGATCGGATGTGTTTGCTTATCAGGAATTTCCTATAAGAGAAGCCGCGGCAGTGGCGCTTCCTCTGAGAGGTCCGGCTGTGTAGCTTCACAGCTTCACGACCCTTGCTGAATTGCAAGTTGACCGGACGGTTGTGAAATACCAGTACCAGTGAAGGACTGGTTTTCTTTTTTCTTTTTTCTTTTTCTTTTTCCTTTTTTTTTCCTTTTATTTTTTCTCTTTCCTTTTCTTTCTTTTTTTGGAGAGTTCCATCGTGCGGGGAAGAGCTACCGCATCGTTAGGGCTGGATTCTTCCGATACCAATATGATTAACAGCGTAGCTTATCTTATAAGCCCCAAGACCGGTGCCTTTGTGATCACGATCATGCTATTGAGCAGGCTGGAGATCTAATTTCGGTATTGATGAGGAATTATATGGTCTGGTATTACATATTATAGCACTTAACTCGGGTATATTCCAGAGTCGGCTGGTGACCCGATATCGCGGCTCGGGGCGCTACATGACATGACATGCCACCGGGGACCCGGTCGAGAGATGAGATGCTAATGCCACTGATGTTAATATTACCCTCTCGGACGCCAACGTGTGGTGTACGTATATCCAATTACCATACATACTCAATAACTAAGATATCACCTGCACGTACCGACATCCTACACAAAATTGGCGGGAAACGTCATCTGAGATGTGAGATGGCCGGGGGGCTCTGTAGGCTGGAGAGCCCAAGCTGTGGCGATACCAATAGATAACGGGCCAGGCCAGACCAATTAACAGGCAGCCAACCCTTCGGTACGACAGCCCGTATGCATCATCCTAAAATTCGACCATCCATCCGAGGGCTCCAAGGTAGGTACTTTACCGACCCTTAATACTCTCTCAGGGATGGATGTGATGTGCCTCGAAGAGAGGGTAGCAATGGCAAGCGGTAGTTTGAGTGGGGCTCCCACAGAAACAAATCAAATCCCAGCAGGGGAGGAAAACCGGCAGCAAGCTGGCCAGGCAAGTGAAAGAAGGAACGAAAGCTCACGCCAAAGTTTTTACACCACATTTTCCAAAGTCATTCGACCAGCTCAACCTCTTCCTGCCAAAACCCCCTTAATCACCCCACCATTCCCTACCATCATACCTCATCATCCACGGAAAAAACTCGCAGAGCCGGCCTCGTAGGATCAAGCTTCGTCTTTGGTTTCATTTAGGTACGCCGGTCCCTTGAGTAGCATAAATACCGGCAGCTGTCGCTGTTTTTGGGGAGTCGATAGTTACAACTACAACGGCAACTGCCCCTCATTGACCTTGCTTGACCCTCCGAAGCTTACCACTAATCCCATCATCGACTCCCATAGACCTAATCCTCCTACCAAAAAAAAAAAAAGGCAAAAATGGTAACACCATGGTCCTTCCTTCGTGAAAATGCTTTGTGTGTATGTGTTACTGATGAAGATGATGCTGCTATCTAGTCTCGTTCAGGGTGAGTCTTCAGAATTAGCTGACAGCCCCACCATTGCACCTTCATAAGAAGGACCGAGAAGAACTAAGAAGATGGACATCCCTTGGCGATGCAACGGCAAAACTTGAATACTCCTCAAACTCTTCATTGCAGTCGCTACTACCTGGGATGATTCAGCGAGTCACCATAACTTATTTTACTGACCGGCTTCGTTCAATCTACTTTTAGTGTTGGGCTGAGTGACAACTGCGTGTCGGTCTTTGAGGAGCTCAAGCTCGGAAAAAAATATCGGTTCGTCATCTACAAGCTAAGTGACGACAGGAGGCAAGTCGTCGTCGATCAGACGTCCACCGAAACGGACTACGAGGACTTCGTTAAAGCTCTCCCCGAGAACGACTGTCGATGGGCAATTTACGACTTCGGATACAGCCTGGGCGATGGTGAGGGCCAAAGGTATAAACCTTGATCGCAAACCGTCTGTTCCAAGAGTTTGAATGCTGATTGAATCGTAGAAACAAAATCGTTTTTATCAGCTGGTCTCCGGATAACGCCCATGTTAGGGTATGGACTTCCATTCCAAGAAAGAAAGAAAGAAAGAACGAAAGAGGGAAAGAAAAGAAGAGACAGGAAAAAGAAAATGGACAATGGATACTAATCAAATTAAATTCATAGAGCAAAATGGTATACGCTTCGTCTAAAGATGGTCTCAGGCGCGCATTGACCGGCATCGGTGCCGAAATCCAGGGCACCGACTTCTCCGAAATTTCTCATGAAGCCCTTTTGGCGAAGGTCCTGAAGAAGTAAACGGACTCTCCCCGCCCTTAAGCCTCCGACCACGCAATAATCCTTCCCTGAAACGAAATTCCTCTACACATTGCCGCTGATGCAACTGAGAGGACGGTTGGGGATATCTAACGAACCTGACCGACTTCTTGTTCCGTCTTACTTTTTTCTTTTCGAAATCATTGTCTTTTCTGTCAAGAAGCACGTTTAAATGAGAAAGATGTTTTATCTTGAGGGGATTCCTCTGTCTTTTCGGATGAGATGCATTTCTGATCACGCTGTTTTCTTTTGTCTCTAAGGGCTATGGATACAAGATAATACACATCCAGCTTTCTTCTTCCCTTCCTAGAATCACCCGACCCGGATATCCATGGCACCGAGAAAGAGCCCCTCCGAGAACGGACCCGTGGTCTACCGGCAGGCAAACCTGGGCATGGCATGACAAGTCAAGTCAAAACAACAAAGAGTTTGCATCTTGAAATGATATAATAGTCTGCCCCAGGAACGAGTGCATATATGTGACGTAGGATCCAGCTGCCAAACTCGTCGAGAAAGTCTTATTGTGCAAGACAACATCTGTGGGCTGTAGTCGTCGACGCGTCCAGAATTGATATCTGTCCTTTTTCTCCCTGAGCGTCCCGAGGATAGGAGGATGGATTTTATTTTTTCTGTTGGAAGGCGGGCGGGTGGATGTGAATGCGAAGGCATTGCTTTTATTCTGGCAGTGATCTCGAGCAACAACAACAAGCGACCGGTTGCCCAAAAAGCCAGCACAAACCAACCTCCAAATTTTCCCCCTTCACCGCAACTCAACCTTCTCCTTCCTCCAACCAACCCACCTCTCCCACCGTCCAGTCGCCGCTGACGTCTGTCGATATCGACCATTTTCCGCCCGCAAATAGCACAAAACATCCAAAATCTTGTTGCTCCCATATCCATAGGTACACCTTCCCCTCTAACTCCCCTCTGCGACAGCGTTATCAATTTCCCCCAAATTTTTTCTTTACGAGGCTTGTTGTTGTGTGCCTTCGGTACTGGCGATATGCCCTTTTTT